>JAUESH010000047.1:554919-566754 GCA_032275165.1 Synergus magnus
ATGACGTCATATGAAACTCTATATCCAAGAGTCAGCGACAGTGTATTAAATTTTAAGACATTATTTTTTTCCGTGCAGATGAACTCACAATAATTCTGACGTAACTATGTATCAATCATCCATTATAGAATAGTTGTATACTATATTATATTAATAAATTCGTGAAAAGATTGAGCTATTCTCTAATTAAAAACTAAAAAAGTGCTTGTAAGCAAATACTTTTTTTCTCTACACGTCGTATACGCGAGTTTCGCGTGTCTTTTCTCGCGATGGTCCCCTTTTGCATGTTTATTACCGGCTTCTGGGGGCAATTAACGATCCTCGTTGAAATAAAAAAAGCGGGCTTGTAACGCGCGTGTAGTCATACATATAGAGAATCTCCGGTCTCTTCTGTGGTCCGAAACGACAAAGCGATGTTGGGATTCCGGACATTTGTAATTCCCTCCTCTGACATTGTTCCTAGAGACAGTGTTTACGTTTATCGGAGAGAGGTGGAGGAAACGTTGGCAGTAGGCCAGTATCTTGAGACATCGTAAATTTGTCTACTCTGTTAAAGCAATGCTAGGAAGACGACAGTCGATAAACATTCAACGAAGGTACAAGCTCTCGTAAAAAGCAATGAAAAAAGACTAAAAACTTTTATTTTCAATGCCTCAGAAATGTCTGCCTTAATTTTTCGAAAGATCAATTTAATATAGAAATAATAAGAGGCATTTGAACTTCAAATATATTAAATATATGCATCGTTCGAGATTGGAATAAAACATAAGGACGTCTATTAGTCAGGAGCGTCTACAGAAGGACTCAGGGCTCGCGCGTGTTGGCACACGTGAAGAGAGGACTTTAAAGGAGGAGGCGATGGTTTTAGTGGCTGCAGGCGTCGGCGGCGTCGGACGAAAGAAAACATAAATAATCGCGTTCAAATGAGACAGGAGGCTCGAAGCCACACACGGCGACTGGCGACTGCGGTGGCTGTGGCACTCTTTCTCCCCCCCCCCACATTCCCCCTTCACCATTCCTCAACCCTTTCCCAACATCTCTCGCCATCTTTCTCTCTCATTACTTTTGCCAAATTCCTAACTTATTCGCATGCAGCGAATGTCCCTTGAATCCTGATCTCCCCATTCATGAACCTCTTTTGTACGCCCCTAATATCCGCGAGGCAAAACAAAACTTATTTTTTTAAATGATTTGTTTTTCGACTATTTTGAAATTCGCGTTTTTAAATATTACAGTCCAAGAATACTACTATGCGTTCATAAAATTTTGATCCTCTACAAAAGTTGAAATAAATCCGTAAAAAAATTCGCTAATAAAAAAAATTTACTGCACTGTAAATATATTTTAATTGTGAACATTTTTCCCATTCATAGTTTTTCACACGAAAATTATTTTCAAAGTTATGGGCAGATAAAGACCAGAAAGATGGTTATTGACACGAATTTCACATCAATAAACTTTCAATTCAACATTTTATGAACGCATAGTAGAGGTACCCATGTGCGAAACCATAAACGGGCCAACGTTGGCCCAGTACTGGCAAAGTGGTTGCCGAGACTTGGCCGCCAGTGCTGCGCCATTGCCGAAATGATATCTAAGGGCTTCACTTGGCGGCCAAGACTTGGCCGTCACTTGGCCGCCTTTACTTGCCCGTCACTGGCTGCCAGTATTGGTCCGAAATCAGCTTATGTCAATGGCCCATTATACAATGAAAAAATAAAAATAAATGTTATAAAAAACATTTATTAATTAAGAACATGATTTACTCGTAGATATATTATGAATATACTTATAATAACTAATCGATATTTGTATATTTTAACGTTTATATAACAAATAAAATTTCGCACGCAAACGCTGGGGGGAATCGAACGCACGACCTATGGGACGAAAGTCAATAACCTAAACCATTACCCTATCTCATAAGATGGTGTGTCCCACATTTTTCCACAACACACTCAATCATACACAAATATTAAATTATCTCGAGATAAATTCATCAAAAAATGTTTTTGCGTTAACAATAAATAAAATATGTATCTGAAATTTTTAATATTTTTAATGTTCAATTTTACAGAAAGTAAAACCGTAATATTGATTGATCTAATAGGATATTTTATTGGCGGACCAAAAATTTTTTGGGACAAAAAAAACTGCTGTCTGTCGATACTTAGGCAGTGCCGAGTTATTAATATCTTCTTTAATTACAAATTTTTTCCTACTTTCGGCCCTGTGATGGGCCGTTGATGGGCCGGACTCTGGATTTTTGACTTCCAACATGTTTTGCCGGAGTAATGCCGACTTTCGGCCCAGTAAAGTGCCATTGCTGGGCCAGACTCTGGCTTTTCTACTTCTAACATGGTTTGACGTAGTAATTTCGACTTTCGGCCCTTTGATGGGCCGTTACTGGGCCGGACTCTGGCTTTTTGACTTCCAACATGGTTTGCCGGAGTAATGCCGACTTTCGGCCCTTCGATGGGCCGTTACTTGGGCGGACTCTGGCTTTTTGACTTCCAACATGTTTTGCCGGAGTAATGCCGACTTTCGGCCCAGTAAAGTGCCATCGCTTGGCCAGACTCTGGCCTTTCTACTTCTAACATGGTTTGCCTGAGAAATTTCGACTTTCGGCCCTTTGATGGGCCGTTACTGGGCCGGACTCTGGCTTTTTGACTTTCAACCTGGTTTGCCAGAACAATGCCGACCCCAAGTGAAAATTTTGGACTTATGCCTGTAATGGCCAGCTACAGCTGGCTGACCAGTACGGGTATAGTACTGAATAAAACCCAGACATTGTACTGTACCAGTGCTGGAAAACCAGCACTGGCATACAAGCGCTGGCCCTATTATGGTATAACTCTGGCCAGTACTGCGCCAGTACCGACTATCAGTACGGGGCCAGAACTGGGGGTCCAGTGCAGAACATTGTTATCATCCCAGATATATGCCAGTACTGCGCCCGCATGGCAGCCAGTACTGCGCCAGTATCGCCAGTACGGGCGCAGTACCGCGCCCGTTGTGGATTTCTTATTGGGACTTTCGGCCCAATAAAGTGCCATCGTTGGGCCAAGCATCGGCGGAAGCTTGGCAGATTTGAAATGCCAATAAATGGTGCCAGTACTAGGACAACACTTGGCCAATTTCATCGTTGATATTGGTCCAGTAACATTGGCCGACTTTTGGCTGCCAAGAATGGTCCAGTATTGGACCGTGTTCTCAGTACCGGCAATTCGCACTTGGTTATATATAAAATACTAATACGGAAGTGAAGCAGGCACAAAATCTTCCTTTTTCGCCCAGCGACGTAAGCGGGCGGAAAATGGCCACATTGCGTCCAAGATCGCGCGCTCGATTCAAAACTGTGGGATAAATTGGCGGGATTTCGACACATCTGGAAGAGGATTCAATTCTAAATGTTTGAGTTTATTTTGTCTTTTTAGGGATGATTGGTTACACTGTTTGACTGAACTTAAGACATAAAGTGTCAGCTTGAGCCACTTTGAGTTGCAGCGTTGCGCGGCGTAGCGCGACCCCTTCAATGAGCGTGTCTCTATTAAATCTATTATTAGTCTCGCCTGTACGTGCGAAAGCATCCCTTTCAATTACCTTGGATTTAGTTTCACTAAGCAACCATCTTGAACGTGAACGTCCCATGACTCGTTTCCAATGTAATCCAGCATGCGCGCTGCTAATTTAATTTGCATCATTTCTACAAATCATCTCGTATAAGATAGATGAAAGATCATTCTAACCAATTAAAACTACATCCTTAATTTATTATTAAAATGATTATAGACGATTCACTTTACTTGATATTTTTTTCAAATGCCCTCCCTGCCCTAGCGAAAGCTTCGGATTGAAATTCATTATTTCATTCTGAACCAATCTGAAATTTTCCGAATCATTCCGGAATTTGTATCCGAACCAAACAGTTTCAATTCCGATCTAATCCGACGGAAGTTTTCAATCCGAATTAATCCGTGACCCATTCAAAATCAATCCGAATTTGTAATCCGAATGAATCCGGTCAATCCGAATTAATCAGAAATAATCCGAACTTTCAATCCGAATGAATCCGGTCAATCAGGAGTTTCAATCCGAATAGATCCGAATGAAACCGGGTTAAACGAATCAATCCGAATGATTCGGGTTGAAAACTTCTTTCGGATTAGATCGGAATGAAACTGTTTGGTTTGGATACAAATTCCGGAATGATTCGGAAAATTTCGGATTGATTCAGAATGAATTTCAGTCAGAAGCTTTTGCTAGGGTGGTGAAAGTTTCGGACAGAAACAATTCTATCCTTTTGAATTCATTTCATTCTGGAATTTATATCCGAACCTAAGAGTTTCATTCCGATCTAATTCGTAGACAGACCAACGAATTTATCCGAATGAATCCGATCTAATCCGAAATCGAAAGAAAAGATGCCAATTTCGACTGAATGCGACCTAACCCAAGGTCAAATTGAGATTTCTATCCGACTGAATGCGAACTAAGCCTATTTTGAAACAAGGTTTTCTATCCGATTTAATCCAATATAATCCGAAATCGAAAGAAGATTTTTGAAACAAGAA
The DNA here is from genome assembly GCA_032275165.1 of Synergus magnus. NCBI lineage: Eukaryota > Metazoa > Arthropoda > Insecta > Hymenoptera > Cynipidae > Synergus > Synergus magnus. Next base: position 559,494 of record JAUESH010000047.1, read on the forward strand.
TTTCTATCTGATTTAATCAGATATAATAGAAAATCGAAACACGAATGAGAATCCGAACTAATCCAAGGTCGAACCAAGATTTCTATCTGACTAAATTCTATACTCAATTCGATTTTGAAACAAGAATTCCTCTTCGATTTAATCCGATCTAATCCGAAATCGGAAGAAGAATCAGAATCCGACCCAATCCGAATTTAAAATAAGGATGCCAATCCGATTGAATCCGGCCTAATCCGAGGTGAAATGCAAGATTACTATCCGACAGCACTCGATTTAATCCGAAGTCAAACCAAAATTTTTATTCGATTGAATCCGATCTATTCCAAGGTCGAAGCTAGAATTCTAATCCGAATGAATGCAATTTAATTCGAAATTAAAACAAGGATGCCAATCCGATTGAATCCGACCTAATCCGAAGTGAATTCGGACCTAATTTTGAAGTCAGTGCAAGAATTCCAATCCTAATGAATCCGACCTAATCTGAGTTCGAATTAAGGATTCATAATGGAGTTTTTAAAAGGTGAATTCGGATTGGTTTCGTATTCATTCGGACTGGAAAGGATTGAAAGTTGTTCGGATCCATTTAGATTGATTTAGATTGGTTTCGGATTGATTTCGGAATCATTCGGATTGAAGCTATGGAATGGAAGTATTAAAAGTCGTTTGAATTCATTCGGATTGATTTCGGATTCAAGGTGTTGTTGGTTACGGATTAGAAAGGATTGAAAGTTGTTTGGAATGATCTCGGATTCATTCGGATTGGACATCCGATTGAGAAGGAAAAAAGTTTATTCGGATTTTTGTCGGATTCACTCGGTTTGGTGTCGAATTTTGAAAACTAACGGATTAAATAGGATTCAGAGGGATTAAAAAATCTTTCCAGATGAGGTTCGGATTAATTCGGATTAAAAAATGCCTTCGGATTGATTTCGGATTTATTCGGATTGAGGCCGACGGATTTAAAAGGATTGAAAGCTAAGCTTCAGATTCATTTGAATTGAATTTTGAGTGGATCACAGATTAAACTATAGCGTGAATTCGATCTCGGGTGTTCCATTTAACTGTATTTATATTTTTTTTGTGCTCATTATTTGAGCACTTTGCATCCTCATTATGATGAAGTTGCAAATGCATTTGCTTCCTCATAAAGGAAGCATCAACGATTTTCTTAAATATTAAAAAATATATTCATTTCTCTTTTCTCAAAGCAAAGAATCTTTTTTTATGTCATCGTTCATATTTTTAAATAAAATGTATTAATATTAGATTACACGCTTTTTAAGATGCAAAAACCGTTTTACATTCTTATATTATAGCTTTACATAAGCTTTGAATTTTGATTATTTGAGAACTTACAGTCGAAAAATCAATTTTACAAAAATTATAAATGTACGTAAAAATTTTTAAATTCGATATTTTGAAAAATCCTTGGGCACGTTTTGAGATATTCTTGGTGGAAATAAACCCTACAAATTTCATCAATTTATCTATAACTGTCTTCAAGTTTTATAGCGACGACAAAAAACGGCGACATACATACATACATAAATGCATACATACATACATCCGGACAATTGATTAGAACGTTGTATTAGACATTTATCAACTAAGGAAAGTTTAATTAAACCATTTTTAAAATATTGGAAAATGTAACGACTACAAAGCTTCCTCTATGAGGAAGCAAAAAGATTAAAAACGGATTAAAAACATCGTTCGGATTAGATCGGAATGAAACAGTTTAGTTCGGATACAAATTCCGGAATGATTCGGAATTTCGGCTTGAAATTCAATCCGAAACTTATTTCGCGAGGGCTTTATGTAGAATTATTTAGTACATCACTGAAAAATTTAATTTCTCATGTCCATTTAAATCTTCCGCCTCTTGAAATGGAATCAACAATTATCAAATTCGCTCTCAGCTTTGTAATTATCTCTCCCAATTGCTTTGGATCCGCCAGACATCGTTGGTAGTTTTTATTCCATTTTTAACACGAATGTACGACGTGGAAAGTGAAAATATCACCTACATTAAAATCATCGCTGTTCTTTACGACCAGGTTTTTTAACTCGAGGTTCTTGATGGCTGGGCTGGCAAAAACTCAGTCTTAAAATGTTCAAGTGGGTAGCTCTCGATTAATTTCTGTTCACTCCTTTCGACATTCATCGTTCTCAATACTGAATTCAATATTATGTTTCTCCACAATTTTATATCCATTTTTTCTATTTCATATTTCACCTTTAATATACATACTTAGGGGATAATCCCTATAACTATAAAAAATGTTTCCAAGGGTGAACACCTCGTTCATAAAATATAAATTATAGAACTCTGAAGCCTTATCCAAGGTGATCAAAAAGCACTATCATCTTATTATGCTTATAAAAATAAATATGTATTTTAATTATAAATGTAATTATAATTTTGACATGAAAAATGAAATTTGTTCATTAAAAATTCATCATAGTCGCTATTATGAGTCGGGATTTCGACCTCGGCTGTTTTCTCATCGAAAACCGATCACAGGGAAAAAAAACAGTTGGCCGTCCGTTTCCTGGTGAGTTTTGCACGCGAGCGACCGTTAACAACTACTATTAACCAGCAATTGTCGGCTCGGAACGTGGAAATCCCTCGTGCGAGGTGTCGTTACATTCGCGAATATCTCTTCTCTCCTGTCTCTCTCTCTCTCTGGCTCTCTCGATCACGATTTTTTACTGGCGTGCAAAGTTCCCCGGTTGTGCTCTGATCGCGACTTTTTTTTTCAACGAACCTGTACTCTAAAATTTGCCTTCCCTTGAGCTTTTATAATTGCTGCTGGAATTCTCCGGGGTAGAGTCCAGGGTTAGGTGTGAATCACGAGTTTTATTTTTAGAAAAATAATTTAACGGGTAACATTGTTTTACAGGTAAAATATAATTTCAGAAATTTCGGCTTTGTGAAGTGAGGCTAGCTTCCTCATTGAATATTTTGAAAATAAAAAAAAAACATTACAAGTCGATGAAAAAAAAAGGCGTCGGTCTGGAATACTGAATCCCACCGCTGTCACCAGTAATTTTTATCGATTTCCATCTGGAAAACAGAGGCATTTATTATTTATCTGTCGACGCACTGAGGATAGATAGATTTTGGCTTGGTCAGCTAGATTGTCACGACGTGTAAAGAGCCAAATTCTCTCAAGCTCTCGATGTTTCTTTCGAGCGTTGTAAATCGGTCTGGGAAGGGAGCCAAACGCTCGGCCAGCCGTGTCAGCGAAATCGTAACTCGCGGCTATTAAGGCAGAAGGACCGACTTATGCAAAAACGAGTGATAAATTGCAAAACGGCGATGAAGTTTAGTGACCGAAATTTCGCTCTTAGACGCGATACCTCACATGAAGCTGAAGGACAAAGTTGCTAATAATAATATCAAAAACGAGGAAAAATGATGAACCTCTGAGAATTTGAAAAACACGAGAAAGCAAAAGAGAAAACAGGACCGGGAAATATATTTTCTCCCATATATTAATTGAGACAATTATATTTTTGCGAGAGATTTAAATTCCAATTTAAATTTCAAATGAGACATATATTATGAAGAGTTGAAAGCGGATATACCGAAAAAATGACATAATTTTTTTATAACTTCGACGAGGGTCTTGATATGTCGACATCCAACGTTCAACACAGCGAAAAAGAATTTAGTTCCCGAGGCAGGACTCTAATTGGAAACATGTGCGCTTTGTCTGCAATTTTTCGTGCCATGAAAACGAAAGTTCGAAAGCAGGCACGCGGTTCACTTTTACCGGCTCGTTTGTAACAGTCCAAACTAAAGATTTTTGGTGCTTTCCCTCCTGTGAGTAAAATGGCTTTACTCGGGTTTCGAGTGGTAAAAGGTTACATCTGGAAACAAAGTGCACAAAGGGTTCTATTTATGAACTGGTACTGCCTGTCGAAGTAGAAGTTTGCTCAATTTGTAAAGCCTTCACTTTGCTTTGAGAAGTTTCTCGACTTTTGCTTATTAGCCTCCTTACCTATAAGTCTTCTTAGTTTCCTTTGTCGTTTTTATTTAGAGATACGCAATGAGTTTTTCAGCTTCCGAATAGGAGATTAATTTTATTTATAAATTACCTGGTAGAATTGTGAGTTCAACTGTTTTTCGATGATCGTTTAAGACTCAACATTTAATTAAATCAAAGATAACATTTCTTCTTTTAGGTAGGTTAAAACCTATCAAACCTAAAATTCTGTTTATAATGAGCCCAGGACGAAGGCACTTTGTCGATTTTTTAAGTAGACTAGCAAACTAACATGCACGCTTCGCGCGCGATTTTTTTGCTTTTCTTACAACTTCATGTCATTCAAAAGCCAATCAGGTTTGAAACAACAATGTATGCGAGATTTTCGAGAGATTTCGTTACATCACTTTTTTTAGAGAAGAATTTCAAGAGGATTCTAGAAATTTTAAGGGATTTTTAGGATTATTAAGTGACTTTTATGAAATTCAAAAGATTTTTAGGACTTTAAAAATATTTCGTAGAATTTTAAGGGATTTCGAAGGTTTTCGTGAAATCTTAAGAGATGTCAAGAGGTTTCTAGTATGTGATTTTAAGGAATTTTAGATGTTTTTGTAGAATTTCAAGAAATTTTAAAAGCTTTTAATAAATTGTAAGGGATTTTCACGATTTTTAAGTCATTTTAAGAGAATTCTATTTTATGATTTTTAAAAGATTTTGTGAAATGTTAAAGGATTGCACGGAATTTGATGAGATTTCGAACAATTTTAATAAATGCATTGTTATATATTGGTCAATCAAATGTTTGGTTGATTCAACCAAATTTTTTTGTTAATAAATTTTGGTTGATTATACCAAATATATTTTGGTCGATTATACCAAATGTGATTCAAGAAATCACCGCGCGCAAAATTTCTCGAAAAAGCTTTTCTCATTAATTAGGACTTTTAATAAGCATCAATTGAAGAATTAGAAAACTGAACTTTTACAAAATTTGACAGAAAGGCTTTTTCAATACATTTTGTTCAATACATTTTGATGTTCAAATAAATAATTACTTTGAATTGACAAAATGAAATTGTTGGGTTTTTTTAAAAAGAACCAAATGTTTAGTTGCGTTGACCAAATTTTTTAGTTGCAACAAACAAACTAGCTTGAACAAACTGTTTTGTTGAGTCAACTCAATCTTTTCTCTGAGTGTAAGATTCGATAAGATACAACTTTATAATCACACAAATTACATTTATCTGAAGTTGGATAAAAACGTTGCAAACAATTGAATCATTGTAGTTTTCAATTGTTTGCAGCATTTGTATCCAACTTCATATAAATAATACCTCTGTGTATATTGAACATTTTTGAAATTTTTTGGGCTTATTTTAAAGGTAAATTTCTACACAATCTGATAAACTTATTGATATAATTGTACAATTTATTATTCTGCATTGTGAGATAACTTAAAATTGGCGCGTAAAAGTTGGACTTATGGTAAATATTTTTCCTGCTGAGAAAAATATTTTTATAAAATATAGGAAATCGATTGAAATCTATCGTCAATTACCTATCCCTCGATAAAAAAACTCGTAAGTCGACTACGAATTAATTTCTCAGGATCACAGCGTCATTCCCAACATTACTTTTTCTTCCCCTAAAAGACAGGACTTTATAATCCCTAGCTCAAATCGGCACCAATCTGCCAAGGGGCGACTCATATATTTTAGACATTTTACTGAAAAGTTTCCCATCGCCAGGGACGTTTGGAGTTCATCATCCAGATTATTTACTTGGTAAGACAAACCCTCTCTCCTTGATTCTTGAAGAAATAAAGGAAGGAAGTAAAGAATTGACTATTCATGAGAGTGTGAGTGTGCGAGAAGAAGGTTGAGACAAGCTTCGAGTGGGTGGTCCAATTACCCCTCGGTTTTGCGCTCACGAGCGAGCAGCACGTGCATAAGGGACCAGGGTAATAAGACTCTCTTTCCTTCAAAGCTAAACCCGACTAAGCCGAGAGGTGGAGAAGGAACCTCGGTTTTAGTTACGATTCCGCTGACATCATTAGCCAAACATCTGGCCCACTTCCCTCACCGAATCACACATCGTTGTTTTACGATCGTGCTCGACCGGGCCTAAAGACGATCCCCTTTGATCGGATTCTAACAGATTTTCACCACACCTCCTCACGTTCGCAAATTTGAGCCGCACTTCGCTCCCACGACTCTGAAAACGAATATAGATCAGTGCCAATGTGTTCAAATAAAGTTTATTTATATCTTATATCTTCAGAATTTAATAAGACTTATAATTCCCAGAAAAATTTCTGTTAACAATCAGTTATGTTGCCGTTTTGGTTACAATACCCTACCCTGTTGGAAGTAAAAAGACATAGAAAGTCTATCTATTTGAATCTTTTTCAATCTTCAGGATTGAAATAGAAAGGAAAAATGTATTCAAATGTATCCTTCATTATTCACGACAATCTATTTCTATCTTTTTTTTTAAATCTATGCTCTATTTTTAAATCTATGCTCCACTTATCCAAATATCCACGCCAATCTTTTTCTGTCCCTTTTGCTATCTACTGCCGCGCCTATCTTTTTCAATCCCAATTTTCCTATCCATATCTATCCTTGTGTAATCATTTCAATCTTTTTCTATCTCTCTTGAAGTATACTACCAAGTCTATCCATTTCAATCTTTACCTTTCTATCCATGTCTATTCTTAATCTAATCATCTCCATCCTTTTCTATCCTTTTTGAAATCTACTGGGAAGCCTATCATTTTCAATCCATACCTTTCCATCCACATCTACTCCTGTATAATAACTTCAATCCTTTTCTATCTCTCTTGAAGTATACTACCAAGTCTATCCATTTCAATCTTTATCTTTCTATTCATTTCTACCCTTGTATAATCATCTCAATCCTTTTCTATCTATCTTGAACTGTATTACCAAGTCTATCCTTTTCAATCCACACTTTTTTATCCACATTTATCCTTGTATAATAATTCCAATCTTTTACGATCTCCCTTGAAGTATACTATAAAGTCTACTCACTTCAATCTTTATCTTTCTATCTGTATCTATCCTTGTTAAATCATTTCAATACTTTTCTATCTCTCTCAAACTATACTACCAACAAGCAATAGGATTAGATAGAGAAAAAAGGGGTCTGATAGAGATAGGTTAGTGATTATACACGGAAAGAAATTTAGTAACAGAATACGTTAAAACCGATATTACAATTTAGTATAATCTTTTACGATTTAGGGA
>JAUESH010000047.1:602883-617778 GCA_032275165.1 Synergus magnus
TCGTAAAATCCCTTAAAAGTTCCTAAAATTACTTAAAATCCCATGAAATTTCATGAAATTCCTTTAAATTTCGTAAAATCACTTGATATTCCTTGATTTTACTTAAAATTCTAAAAAATATTGTTATACACCTTACATTTACCTAAAATTCCACAAAATGTCATCAAATTCGATAAAATTATTTAAAATCCCATGAAATTTCATAAAGTCTCTTAAAATTTCTGAAAAGTACCAAAAATTACTTAAAATCCCACAAAATATCGTCAAATTCCTTAAAGTTATCTAAAATCCCATGAAATTTTATGAAATTCCTTTAAATTTCGTAAAATCACTTGATATTCCTTGATTATCCTTAAAATTCTATAAAATATTGTTATAAACCTTACAGTTACTTAAAATTCCACAAAACGTTATCAAATTCCATAAAATTATTTCAAATCCCATGAAATTTCATAAAATCTCTTAAAATTTCTGAAAATGCCAATAAATTCTGTATGATCCTTTTAAATTCCATCACATTATTCAAAATCCCATGAAATCTCATTAAATCCCTTAACATACTTGAAAATTCAATGAAATTTCGTGAAATGCCTTGAAATCACTTAAAAGTACCAAAAATTACCTAAAATCCCACAAAATATCGTCAAATTCCTTAAAGTTATTTAAAATCCCATTAAATTTTGTGAAATTCCTTAAAATTTCTGAAAATCCCATGAAGTCTCATAAAATCGTTTTAAATTCCTTAACATTATTCAAAATCTCATGAATCTCAAAATACTTAAATACCCAGTAAAATTTTGTAAAATCCCTTAAAATCCGTTAAAGGTTTTCAAAATCACTTAAAATTCCGCGAAATATCATTAAATTCTTTTAAATTACTAAAAAACTAGCGGGTGGGCAGTTTCAGTTTTGTCAACCTAGTTTTTTTTTCAAGCCTAGTAGTTTCTCGCAAGTGTTGAAACTTTTCTCTAGTTAGTATATAAGGACAGAGAGAATCTTTAGTCTTATTGTAATGCGCGAGTTTTCGTGTCTATGAGTCTCACTGAGAGAGGGAAATCTTTGTAGTTTCTCTCGACTATCTTCTTTTTTTGAGCATGATTCACAAGATCACGTGACCATTTTTACTATAGTGATTTAGAATTACTTTACTCCCAATATGAAAGAGTGTACAATTTTTAAGATTTCTTCCTAAAAATATATCACAACTACAATTTGACTGTCACTATGTGAACTTTTGTAACAGAACATCGATTATCCCTAAATTCATAAATTTTTTTAAGAATAGTTAATATAAAAAGAACACTATTTGATAATTTGAGTCTCTCCGTGTGGGAAAGTTAATGAAAAACGGAAAATTGTATTAAATCTTTTCGAAAATATCATTATTTCAGTTATATTCTGAGCTACTTATAATGAAATACTTTTTAAATATAAATCTCTTCCTACCCAGTTCGAACTGCTTTTATAAAAAATCCCTTCTTAGAATTGAATCGTGCGTTAGATAGATGCGTCTCTTCAAAAGTTGCTGCCTGCTGAGAGGCCTCTTGATGAGACTGAAGATGGTTTAACGTAATCCAAAAGACCCGATGATCGATCATACCCATTCAAGGAGATTTTTCATGGTCCAGACATGTCCACTTATGTTGACTTCTTCTACATCGATCATAGCTAAAATTATGTGTATTTTTGAATACTTCAAATCCTCTAATCCGATCACAAAGGCACTCCATTTGGGTGTTTACACTCGACTTTCTCAGACTCAATACGATTCTACTTACAAATAATACACTATGTTCTAAAATAAGATTTAATTCAATTTGATTGACATTCAAGTTAAAATTCAGTAGAATCTTTGAAATATTGCGATTAACCTCTGGAATTTCATTCATTGATTGAGTTCAAGCTATTACCTCGGTTATTACTTTATAGTCTAGACTCCACATGCTTAAGTATATAATGTATAATTAATAATGCCTTCTGTCGAAGAGCCAAATTTAGAAATAGAGCATTTATCATGTTTTCTATATTAAGTATTAATCTAAATTCTTAGTAATGAATTTATATATAATATTATATCTTGTATTTCTGTTTTAGGACTTGAAAAGTCGGTCAGTATTCAAAGGAACATTTGTGACAGAAGTTGACGAGTTCTTGAAACGAATGAAAGGATTTGGTGTGGTGAATAGAAAAAAATAGGATGTAATCCAGGACTCAGAATTGTCAGTCACTCGCTTTAGGGAATTTAGGGGATAGTATACCAATGGGATTGCGTGGCTGTGAAAATATTTGGAATCCCACTAAGAATAGTTCATTGTGGTTTAGCCGATTTTGGTTTCCACGCCTTTCAAGTCAATTTCAACAGTCAGACGTTGAACTTGATTTTTGATTTTATTTTTTTGACATTATTTGAAGCTTTTGTGAGATTGTAAAGTCCACGCAATACCACAGATCGATCAGTGATGGACGGATTTGTGGTCAACGAATGTCTCCTCGATCTACTGATCTGCCAGAGATCAAGAATGATTCTTTTATACAGATTGTGAAAAAGGCACCCTCATGCGGGTGTTTCAAACAAAATTTATACAATCTCTTCTGACTTCGGAAATATTATTTTGCGTTGGAAACTAGCGGGTTGTAGCTCTTCAGATAAGATCAGATCCCGAATTAAAAATACTGGGTTCCTATTATTGTATTCAATTTGTTTTAACAATATTTTAGACCAATCAATTTGTACAGATTATTGAAAACTCCACTTACAAAATTAAAGAAACCCTCACTCCAAGTAAATATTTCTCCAAAGGAAATAACCTTCGGTTTCTTCCATCACCTCTTAAATCTCCTATTTTCCTGTCGAGAAAATCGGTTTTCAGCTCATCTAACCAGGAGAGATGTCGCCAACAATAGACTTGTGACAAAGTGAATCGAATATCGAAGAAAGTCAAAAAATCAAAAAGAACCAAGCCGCAAATTTTGATCCCGCATTACAAGCCCAAAAGCCGATCAATTGACAATGGGCATCACCCTGCCTTGTCTAAATATTTGGAATTTTCCGGCGGTCGTTCTCTCTGAAGAAAGAGAAGAGCGACAGACTAGAGATGACATCCAGAGGGTAAAACTTGCGGTCGCCGTGACGAAACGCTCGACTGCAGGTGGCCTACAGATGCCGAGGGATTATGGTGTTTATCCCCCCACGGGATATTGATCCTATTGTGCCAGGCGAACGTGCGGAGCAAAGCCGCGTCTCAGAATCTTACCGGATCCTCAAGAATGATACATATACCTACACTCCACTTACTCCATCAAGAAGCCTTTCGTCATTTTTTTTTAGCAAGCCCCCTCTTGACCCTGTATGAGCCCCCTCTTCCCATTTAGCATCCATTTATATATAAAATCAGTTTGTAAAGCAGGGAACAAGCGCCCATCAAGAAGGGATTTATAATTTCTTTAATGAGCCCCCTCCCTCATCTTTTAATCCTCGCCCCCTCTACCAATACCCAGACCTCTATTTCACTCCCTCATTATGACTTACTAGCCCCCTTCTTCAATTTAGCCTCCATTTCTTTCTAATCTCTTACCCCACTCTCCACAATTAACTCCCCTTCCTCGTATACCCCCGCCTCCTCCATCCTCCTTGCCACCCCTTATTTTTCAGTAACCTTTATTACCCCTCCTAACCCGTCTCCTGAACTAATTCCCTAATCTAGCCCTAGACTTTGTTTCCTGCTCCTAGGACTGATTTCTTAGTCAGCTATCTAAAAAAATACCCATGCAGAAATTTGTATGGGGTTCTGGTGGGGCCCTGGCCAGTTTGCGATAGTTCTAGTGAGGTCCTGACTTGGAAAACTAGCAAGGATCCCACAAGGTGCGTCAGGCTTTCACTTGTGAGAGAAGTCGATCGTGGCATCATCTGGCGGTGCGCAATAGGAAGCGCGAAATTTGAATCTTGGATTAACTACTTTGTTGGATAAATTTAACTTTTTAAAACTATCCACCGATTACAAGACAGAGCGATTATATATTCCATGGATTGTGATTCATGGTTTTTCTATAAATGCACTCTAACTTGACACGTTCTGTATCTTTACGCTTATTTTTATTGTTTGGGTGTAACGTCAGTACGAATTAAGTGTACAATGAAGCTAATTGCGAAGATCCGCAGATTTTGACTTCTGCCAGAATCAATGTTCACCCTCCTGGCTAAAAACGAAAGACAGACGGACAGGGTGTCAGCGAGTTGGCGAAACCGTGACTGATGCCTTCGCCTCTGATTTTCATTTAGTCGAGGCTAAACGCATTCAATTGCCGCGAATTAGCCCTGGAGAGGAAGCTGCTTATTTATTCTCTCGCTTTAGTTTCTTCCCTCTACCTCTACAAGACTATACTTTAAAGTCTTCCACGCCACGTTAGGATAACTAATAGGTATGGCCCACGGCCACGCTTCCTTGAGCTCACGATATCTTTCCCAGGATGCCAGTTCCTTCGGATACTTTGATTGCAATTGCACCCTTTGTTTCAATTAATTAAAGATTGAGAAAGAGGTCAAGTCTCTTCAATGAGACTCTTCCATTGATTTCCTATACACATAATGTTCTTCCAGAATGGTTTACTGCAATAATTTCCATTAGATTATTTTGTAGAAACTCCTGATTGTTATGATAAATAAATAAAGAGTCAAGTCTAAGGCAGAATATATCGTTCGCCACACTTGGCAGATCATTAGCTGTCAGGAAATGCAGCAATTGACCTGTCGCAAAGACAATGAGCCAACGTTCAAGGTGCACGTAGGTGTCGGCACGCAACTAGCAGGAACACAATAATTCAGATCTTAAAGGAAGATACGAGTCGATTTCAAAGTGGTACACAAACGCAATGACAGGCAGAAACGAGTCTTGCTTATTTACGACCTTATACCTTACATTGTTCCTCGCCCAAAAAAGAGTGACAAAATCTTCAAAGAGAATTAAAAAACGTTTCATCAATATGTTAATTACAAAATCATACGAATAACTTGCGTCAACAATACAAATTCTACAATTTGTCAATAACAGATTCAGAAAAATTGACAATTATTATTCACATTTATCTTATTTGAGATGAGGCTTCAAGCCTACTTGGAGAATAATGCAAGTGATTAAATGAAACTTCCTGTCGCAATAAATTAGCATGGATTGTTGTGTCCTCGAGGAGTTGTGTAATTTGAAAGGCTTTCAGGATTTCTTCGCTGGCAAGAGTAAAGAGTAATTAGGCGTTGAACCCGAAGTGGAATTGAGTTGGTCGGAACAAGAGATATCTGGACCGGTACGTAAATTACAGGTAAAGGCGTAGACGCTCGATTTGCCTCGCCTTGCGAGGAGTAATTATCTTAGAAGGACGCCCCAGTTCCTTCCGTCAAAGGTTTCCTTTTACTCGACTTTTTACTTATTCCCGGATACTCTACTTCTACTCACTATAGCAGCAACCCAGAAACTTTAATAGGTGCACCTACTCTATAGAAGACGAATTTTCAACTTTCTTTCTTCTACATTTGTTTATGCTATGTTTCATTCCTTTATTCAGTTGTTGTGTCACTCATTCTCTCGATTTTCTTTTTCATCATCTTTTCCTTTTCCTCATCTTTTCCGTTTCCACATCTTTTCTCTTTCCTTTCCTTTGTTATGTATTGCAGCATCCACTTTGCAATTAGTAATGTATCTACTCTAAGGCTGCAAGCATCTTTCATTCTAATCATCTACTTGTTTTATTTTGTTTGTCTTCTTAGCTACCTTTCCATTCTCGAAACATGAACTTAGACCCGCACAAGACAGATTCTGAAATCCAAAAGACCATATGATCCAATATCCAGTTGCAATATGAGGAAGCGAAGAAGGAAGAGGAAAGTACGAAGGAAAGATCGAAAGGAAAGAGGGAGAAGGGCCCTGTAGCATTGTTCGCAGCCGCTCGCTCGTGACTCGTGACTCTTGCGACCCGGATGACCCCTAGCCTCAATTACCTCAGACACATCCGCCCGTTCACTCTTCTCCTTCCTTCTCTTCCTCTCTTTTCTTTGCCGATACACGAAGCTGTATTCGAGTACACAGATTGGTGCGAGACTCCCGCGAACCAATACAAAAACTTTATAGGTATTTATCCGTATAGTGCTTTATACTATACTGATGGTAGGATATGCTATATTCATTGGACTGTAGCCTATACCGTAAGGTACTTCGAGTCTCGTGCTGTCTCTTAGGGATCCTCCGACTCTGACCCCTGCTTTTTTCATTCCTTCTGCTAATCGACGACCAATGTCCCTTTCACGTATCTCTTTGACCGCCCGATTGAACAACGACCGACGGCGATCCTCACAATTGCCTACCGCATGGAACACAGATAACCTTGCATGCTACAGCCTAATTCCTCGAATCGAGTCACTCAACCTTCACTCATTGATTTTTTATTCGAGTTTTATTGGATATTATTTTCTTGTTTGAAACATAAAAAAGCTTATTGGGACATTTTTTTCTTCTAAGAAACAACCAAATGTGTCAGAGATAAGAGAATAAAAGAAAGGAAGAAAAGAATAGGACAAGTTGGAGACATAAGAATGAAGGAGTATGAGTACAACACCAAGATGGAGGTGTCAACCTGCATGCAGCAGTAACAACATTGATACAAGATTAATATGGATAAAATAAAACGTTGAGACACGACCCAAATAGTTACAGCAACAAGAGAGAAGAACAAAAAAAAATAAGCAATAGAACAAGATGAGAAGAGATAGAAGGCAAATAAAGTACCAATATGAAGAACAATCCAAGAATATGGATTTCTAATACAGGAATGACAAGGATTCAGAAACAAGACGCAAAAAAGATACAAGATGCAGAAAAGATATAAGATACAGGAATGATACAAGATACAGTCAAAAGATGCATGATATACTAATAAAATGTAAACAAGACCTAAATGAACAATGCAATAGCATCCTAAAAAATGTTGGTATTCTCCCGAAGACTGAATTTAGGTGAACATTAATAATCCTATTTGAAAAAATATCCCATTGATGGTACCTTCCATTCAAAAATATCCAGTTCATTTCTCATAGTAATAAGTCTCTTCCGCACTCTGGGTTTCGTTCTCAATCAAGTCGGATGGCTTATCAAAGCCTGCGGGTCCGGCTTTGGTGATTGCCATCGGCGTTTCTCCGCGTCGCCTCTCGTAGTTATTAGATTTGATCGGAGGCACAGATTAACATTGAAACAAATGTTATTTACGGCGCACGCGGTCATTACAAGACGCGGCGTATGATGACCCGTGATATTCGACCCTTCTGGATCTGCCATACCAGCCCGGGGGAGTTCTTATTTTGAGCGAGAGAAGTGTAGAGATAATACAGCGAGAGGAAAGAGATAGGATAAAACGGAGGTGGAGATATCATAAGAGATGGTGATACCAGATCGATCGTCATGGGCCAAGGAGAAGGTGAAGAAGATATAGAAAGGCGAACACTCAAGAAGCATATATAAGATAAAGCTGGAAAAATTACAAAATGGACTTGAAAGGAAAGAAAAAAGCCGGTTCATCGTCAAATAGCGCCATTTATGGGCTATTCTCTATATTGAAAAGTCCCAGTGGATTTAATTTTTACAATAATTTTCTGAGTGTACCATACCATGGATGAGCAGAGGGGAGAATCGAGATAGATTGCTAAAAGGAAGGACTGAGTCAGAGAAAGAGGATGAGGGAATGCGGGAGAAAAGGAGAAAGAGAGGCAGATCTCCCACGCCATAAACCCCCGACGGGGCAATCGAAGACAAATTAGCGTTGCGTGATGCGCGTTGATTCTCCGATAGCGGAACAACGGACACGGTACGTAACCACCGTCGGTACCAGCAGTATTCTCAACGCTTCGCACAATCTCTTTTACAAAGAGAATGAGCGAGACGAACTAACGGGGAGAGGGTGACACGACACCCAGATACCATGCCACACGATAATCTGTGTTTAACTCTCGTATTAACGCTCCGGCTCGCCCCATCCGCTTCAAGTTCGGACACGCACTATCTTTCCTCCAACTATTCCCACAGGAATCTCGTTCCCGAAAGATTTCCTTTGGCAAAAAACGATTAAAAACTATTAGAACTGAGGAAGGACAGAAAAAGTACAACTTATGTCCTTCGTCCGTTGTTGAAAATATTTGTATTAAGTTGTCCGAAAAGTTCTGAGTATTTTCGATAAGTATATGTTCGAGAGTTCCGTATGTAGTCATACTGTTTATAAATACGTGGTGCTTGTATCATTTGACACTCTATCTCAATAAAGTTTTGTCGCAATCGGAGAAAGTTGTGTTTTCTTATTGTGTTTTGAAAATGGCTGAACAAAAGTTGCATTTTCGGAATTTGATGCTTTTCTTCTATATAAAAGATGAAAGCGCTGCACAAACGTGTAAAATCATTTGTGAAGTGTATGGAGGGGATGCTGTTGGTGAATCGACGGTGCGGAGGTGGTTTTCAAAATTTAAAAGCGGGAACTTCAGCTTGGAGGATACCGATCACGATCTTGTTGCTAGGCTGGTGTACCACTAAAACCAACACCAAAGCCGAACATTCATCAAAAGAAGGTTATGCTCTGTCTTTGGTGGGATTTCAAAGGCACTCTATACTATGAGCTGCTCTCCCAGAATCAGACCATCAATTCGGACCTCTACTGTAAACATTTGGATAAATTGATGCAAAATATTGAACAGAAGCGGCCAAAACTATCGAACATAAAATGTGCTGTGTTCCACAAAGACAATGCAAGGCCTTACGTGTCTTTGGTCAACTACAAAAAATTTCCCGACTTTGACTGGTGATGTCCTGCCACATCCATCATATTCCTCGGACATTGCACCATTCGAATAACACCTGTTTCGGTCTCTGCACAGTTACTTAAACGGGAAATCATTTGGTGATATCAAGAATGTCAAAAAGCACTTGGATGACTTTTTCGCCTTTAAGCCAGCTAAGTTCTATGCGAACGGAATTTTCGAATTACCAAAAAGGTGAACTAAATTTATAGAATTAAGAAATCGAGTTATGGATGAATAAAGAATGTTTCTTGTGCTCACAATTTTATTTCATATTCACACAAAAAAACGCTGAGAACTTTTCGGCCAACCCAATAATTTTTTCTAATCCTTCTGCATGGACTATAAAGAATTCATCAATCAGATTAATTCAATTACGGTTAGTTGATGTTAGTGATTCTTCATCGTCCATAGATGATCCCTCTTTCCTAACTCTTCATCAATAGAGGAAATAGAGTATATTTGCAACCTTCTTCAGAGGATTTATTGTCCCATAACTGATTACATTCTCTCCTCCTACTCCATTTTCTGCCTCTGTCTCAGGAACTCTCATGAGAATACCTATATAAGATCCCCAATCCGTAATGAAAGCGAGAGGAAACCCAAAGGGAAATTTCTATTCTAAATTGATCTGTATATGCATACCATGCTTCTCATCTTATACACAGATCCAAAGTTATAATTAACCAATATGAGATAGAACCTTTCAATAAGTTCGAAATATTTAATTCATAAGTCACAACACTATAAATTTAAATTTTTAACTCGAAGAACAAAGAAAGAAAAGGTATTGACAGAAAATTGCAATAAAGAATTGAGGATCCAAATAAGAACACCTGTTTAAGTGACGACATGGGTTGCATGAAAAAGGAGGGTTTATGATGTAAATTGTACATATAGTGCCGGTCACCTTGCGTGTCAAGGAGTTGTTATTTTAACATTACAGGATTGGTGTGCTTGAAGAATGCAGGAGACTTTTTGTGTATAATTCTTGTGTGAATGTAAAGTATACTTCTGTCGCAGTCTTTATGGCCCCATCAATTCGGTAGCCTCCACTTAAGTGAAAACGGTCGCTACTTGATTTTGGGTGTCCAGCTAAAACGGAAGTCCAGCGTGAACGGCTGTCGTCTTCAACGATCTTCGACGGGAGAGTGAGATATTCACCTTCCTCCGCTTCTTATCCCGACAGCATCTACCAATTCTCGGATTTCAAACGGTTTCGATGTCTCGCCCTTCTAATCTCCATTACAAGATGTAATTTGTCCAAATCCTCACTCGCTTCGTCAGTTTTAATTTGATGGAGATGTTGAATGAACTTGGTCAAGTAGCTTTTGTAAGGGAATACGATTGAATAGTTATTGCTTCTAGTTCTATGTACATTATTCATGAACATCAACGTTTTAATTTGCAAACCATAATGTTCTTAAAAGAATTTTTGGAAAATTTCTGAAGTTTCAAATGCGAGGAGCTCGATTAATGGAGACAGGTGTGAAGGTCATCGACTTGTCGAGCTGAACTATCGGCTCGGGATCTACAAAGTGCCAGATCCTGACGATCTTCCCTAATCTCTCCTAACAAGGAAACCTGATCCACACGCGACTTAGGAGCCATGCTTGTTAAACTCGTGTCGACCTAGGTGACATTAAAGATGGACTACTGGATCTTAAATTCGAAATTAGGGAGTGGAGAGAAGATGGGGTAAATACCATAAATACCATATGTACCGTACATACTATACATACCATACATACAATACATTCTTTCCATACGTACCATATATACCATACATAACCGTTTTGAGAACGGTGCACCAGACGATTGATCAAGTGCCTAATTCTAAATCAGAGAAAGGTTCATGAACCGGAATCGATTAGCCATTAGAGCCCTGGCCCTATACAATCCCCATCAGCGACTCCCTATCGCGGGTGTTGCGAATTTGTTGTCACGTGTCGCGTCGGTGGCGTGAGTAGTCGATTCACCTCGAATCTTCTCGGTTTCTCCGTATGCTGTAACGGGACAGTGTTATACTGTCTGAGTCGCGAAGGGAACGAGAAAAGGGCACGTGCTTCGGCTACGGTGTTGCCATAGAGATAACCGAGCAACCGGGTGAAGAGGGGTCGAGGGTTGCAAACGAATAACCGTTCGGAGATAAATGTAATGTAATGTAACGAGGGAGGCGTCGCAGCGTGGCGTGGCTAAGTTGCAAGTGCCACTCCATTGTGGCACGACTAACTAACTCGGCCCAAACAATTTGTCTAAAAGAGATGCGCCCTGTCACCCCGACCTGCTTTCGCAAGCTACGACTCACTGCTACACTGCTACAGGGTTACGCCAACATCCCACCCCCGATCTACAATCGCAATCTCTCTGCTGGGGTTGTTCATCTCCCTTTGCAGGCGTTTGTGTGTGTATTTATTTCAGATAGGAATGCACGAGGATATACGATATCACTTGTCCCAGGAAGGGTCTTTCGTGTAAAAGGGAATTAATACTATTACCGACACGTTGTGGTGCCACGCGCCGACGCATGCTCGCAGCTGTAAATCATTTGCTAGGTGCATTTTCACAAATTTACTTGTTTTATGAAAGGAGAGCACTAACAGACAAATTGACAAATTTTAATTGAATGGATTTTTTGAATAGGTCGCAGCTTTACAAAATTAAAATGCAATAGAGAAACAAATCTAGCAATGAGACCAGATAATTACGTAAAAAATATGATTGAATTATGAAATACGAGTAAGATATTGTTTCGTGTCTGAAGAAATTGAATATCGTCTTTATAAAATCAATTATTGAAGCAGACAGAGGAGCCATTCAGTGCAGTCTTTTGAGGTTTATGAAGCGCGCCCTTCTTAACGCAAAGTGCAACATAAAAGAGAATCGAATCCTCAGCACCTGCCTCTAAGCATCTCGCGAAACTGGTCAGCAATTTAAAAGCCGCGGAAATTACAGGGTCCAACATCATTAAGTGAGAGATGGTCTGTTCTTACGTAAAATAATAGAGAATTTCACTATCTGATCTTAATGCACGGAACCACAGTTCGCTATCTTACAAATATATTCCTTATAAGCGCGTATCAAAAATCAATTTGGCTTCTTCCACCACATTTTCATTATACTCTTTACATTCTTATTTTACTTTAAAAACCCTCCATATTTTATTTAAAAAATGTTGAGTGAACAATTTTCAGAAGAATAAAAAAATAATTCTCACAAAAGCATACAAATTTTGTATACTTGAAGCATTTTTCAATTTAGCTCTTCAATTTGTTTACATTTGATTTTAAGCGTTCAGAATTTGAATTTGTGGAATTTACAATATCGAACTGTAAATTTTTAGTGTATAATTCCTTACATGATCTATAGACACACTTAAAAAAAATATGACTTCCGTAAAATTCTGAAGTTTATCTTCTTTATGGTTGAGCCCGATCCGGTTCAATGGCCACGCCTCTTTCCTTTTGAAGAATCGAGATCGGCGCCGTAGGTCGAATTGGCAATCTCATAAAAATGAAAATTACCGGTGAAAATTACTCGGACGGCCCGAAGACGTCTTTAGCACCTCGCCTCGTAGCACCTGTCATTACTTTGCCGCGCTTAGACTACTTTATTTAATTTTGAATGCCATGTAGGACATTTTATTTTTCCTAATCGTGCCCAACGACCGAGAGAAATACCCAACACCTGGAAATTACTACTCGTTTTAATTTCCAGAAACAATTTTCAGAGATCATTTCCTTTTTCCATTTCTTCTTTCTTGCTTTTTGTACACTTTTTTTTTTAACTAATGTCACCTTCATAATTTAAATATGGCAAATAAAAAAGATATAAGTTTTGTTCACTAATTTATTTATAACAGTTTAAATTTTAGTTTTAATAAATTAATAATGCTGGGCATTTTTTTGTAATGAGATTTTGTCTCGTGGCATTTTCGGTTAGATAAAAATTATTTTCACTAAATGGCACTCTTGAAAAGTCCATTGTTTTTAAATTTTGTTTATTATATAACAAATGTGGAATTTAATTTGCATTAATTAAAAAAAAAACGTCCAAAGTGTAAGAGTAGTCTAGGCTGAAAATTTATTTTCCCAAAGACACTTTTTTTGCACTGTAAGATGTCCGTGTTCACGTTCTTTACGCCTATGCACCATTATTTTGTCGAAAAAGAAAAAATTGTGGGAAAACCCCATCAGGGCAATCTGAATTTGCTTATACGTTTCCTTATATGATAAATAACACATGCCCTTAATTTTAGGCGAGTGGACGTGAAATTTGTCTTGTGAACAGCTGCGAGGAACATTATTTAGAAACTTTTTTCTCACCTCCGGTTTTCTAAGCTCTGCAATTAAATTTCGCTTAGGTCCCAAACTGAATTGTTAGATGCAGAAAAAAATTGTCAGCTGTTATCTGACTTCCTATTAAATTTTTGCAACTCTTGTAAGCTTTTTTCTGGTATGCAAATTATTCCAAGTTTCTTGAAATTTTATATATTATTATGTTTATGCGTAGTGCTTGGATAATTTTCCAATGCCAGTGGCAAGCAATCTTATGACAAATGTTTAAATTCAAAAGTATGGAAAATAATCCAATAATTTTAGCAAATCCCAGACCATTTTCAACTTAGCAACTAACAAGTTCCAGTAACTTATTTGAAAATTAGCATAAACGTATCACAGACCCGTTCTAACTTCCTCAATTCCAAACTTCCGTGCTTCACAGTTAGCACTTACGATTTTTAAAAATCAAGGAAATAAATAGCCTCTCCACATAATCATTGCTCTCCCTTAGGGCAAATTCATCTATGTATGAGTGAATATTTTACACATCTTGCACTATATGTGCAGTAACGTCTGTCAAGCACAATTAGGAAAACAAAGTAGCCCGACCAGTTCTTCTGAGAAGCATCACTGATGAATGTTAATTAGCGAATAGTGGTTTTGCGTGTGGATAGTGATGCAAGGTGTTTCTGAGGTTCGATCCAGGATGATTATGGGGGGTGTTTCAGAGTGTGAATGACTACGCAGCACGGTTGTTACGGTAATCTACAGCCGCACGACCATGACTCGACACTACCAACCAAACGGATGTCATGTCATGTTGGTTTGACTCGATGTAACTCGAGATGTTTAGTTCGAGTAGTCGCTTATTCCTTACCACGAAATCATCACCACAATGCCTTTTTTGTACTATTATAACCCTGAAACGCCTTGCCATTCATCATTTGTCATTACTCGGATTAGTTTTACATTGTATGATGCCTTTCATGGCCCTCCATCTTTTACAATCGGTTATTGTGTTTACTTTGAATTTACAAACTTCGATTTTCAATGGTGGTAAAACTTAGAACCTTTCAAGCATAGAAAGAATAGGTGCATAATAATTTCTAGCCTCATATTCACATGCCAATATCAAGTTTCAAAACACTTTTCATTTGAATTTACACGGAGAAAAATGGATACTCAACGGTAGTATCTAGATATTATGACTGAGTAATCTCTGCGACTTCACTATAGGACAGCCATCTAGATACTCAAATTTAGTATCTGTAGATTATCAAAGAGAGATACTCAAAATGAATATCAAATATATTCAACAATAATTAAAATAATTTATAATTTATTATTCGATTATTGTTATTATTTCTGAAAATAAAAAATTTGAATTCGAAAAATCTGCGAAAGTTCTGTGTGAATTAAAATGATTGTTTTTGCTTCAATATTTTGTTCATAAAATAAAACGAAATATATTATTCCAAGAAAATTGAAGCAAAGCACCACAACTTCATTCTCATTCAACTATAACAATTTTTTAAAATTCAAATGGTTTAGTTTAAAGAAGACAATTAATTATACGAAAATTACTCCACTCCAGGGAAGAATCAGAAAAGAAAAATCAGGAAGAAAAGATCTGAATATATAAAATTTAAAAAATGGAAAACATTATTTGGCAATTACACAAATCATTCATAAGTTAGGTTAATGTTCGTTTTTACCGTTTTTACATGCTTTTATTATATTTTGGTCAATGAACTTAGAGTGTACTTTTTATAATTACATATTACATAAGAA
>JAUESH010000047.1:689819-702325 GCA_032275165.1 Synergus magnus
GTCATGTCTATTCTTAAAAATAGCAGAAAATAATCTAATTTATACAAGAATATTCTCATTTTTGGAGGAAAATGTAAAAGGATTCAAGAAGAGGAATTTTCCTCTTAAACAAAGAAAATATTTTTCTCGGTGTGGCAAAGGGAAATGGTAAAGGGAATCCTTTACCATCTCCCTTCATTGTAAATCATTGTAATCATTGTAAAAGGAAATCATGGTAAAGAGAAATGGTAACGGGATATGGTAGAGGGAAATGGTAACGGGATATGGAAAGAGAATTCATGGTAAAGGAAAAGCATTGTAAAAGGAAATCATGGTAATGGGAAATGGTAAAGGAAATCATGGTGAAGAGAAATCATGGTAAAGAGAAATCATGGTAAAGGGAAATCATGGTAAAGGGAAATCATTGTAAAATAAAATCATGATAAAGGGAAATGTTAAAGGGAATCCTTTACCATCTCCCTTCATTGTAAATCATTGTAATCATTGTAAAAGGAAATCATGGTAAAGAGAAATGGTAACGGGATATGGTAAAGGGAAATGGTAAAGGGAAAGGGAAATCATGGTAAAGGGACATGGTAAAGGGAAATGGTAAAGGGAAATGGTGAAATACTCCAACCTTCCCGCGGTGAAGAGCATAAGTAGGCACCAAACCGAAACCAATGGATGAACCTCGGAAACTATCACTCCTACACAAAAATGCTTGCAACAAAAAATATGTATTTCAATGAGATCACCATTGAAAATCGACCAGTTTTCCCTACCTTGGGTATTTACCAGTGAGAACGTCACGCGCCTTCTAGTGTTCTTTTCGGATTTCCAGAACAGAACCGCATTTAAACTATAGGGAAAACTGCTTACTACCCTATCAAAATTTCTGCACAGATTTTAATGAAATGAATTCAGTTTCACAATGGATATCAACTACACAATATGTCCTTGATGCTGAGAGAAAGTTAAAGAGTCGCATTTATGGCTCAGGAGGATACACTCGAGTATTGGGCATCATCAATTATATTATCCTGGACTTTATGCGATGACTTAATTACCCGTTTATTAGCATCTCTTGATAATCAACTGCCAAAGTGTTTCTACATACAATCGATTGTAATTAACCCTAATTAAGTAGAGTCATTCCTCAAGAACGTCAATCATGATTTCCGCCATATGACGGGTGTATACATAATACTCAATACATAATTGTCCTTCTTCTTTAGTACCTCTATTTAAGCTATAGACCAGAAGATATAGGTAGGAACGACGAATTTAATTATACAAAAACGAGGGAAAGGCTAAGATGATGGAATATTTCATCACCAGCATATCAAAAACGCAAAAGTATCATAAGGAGAAAAACGTGCTTATGATTTCTAGCAAGCTGATCATATGAGATATTATGATGATCTTATAATCAAAGTCTGATGATTTTGTTTAAATAATTAGGTAATGGCCGGATCCTGATTCCGGATATGAGTAAAATTTACCTGGAAGGTGCATCCGGTTGGAGTTTTGCTTAAGGATAAAAGAATGGGAAACGGATTAATGACAAAATCACCGAAACTAATTCGAGGAGAAGTGGAAGGAGTTTCTAGATAAGCTCGAACCATCAGAGTTCGACACAGGTTGTAGGCTCGCCCGAGGGATCGCGGGATGTCCGAGGCCTAAGGTTTCTCACGCGATCCTCTTTACCGGTCTTCGGCACGTCACGAAAGGCATTTAAGCCTTACACGTCCACTTCCGAGGACGAAGAGGTCTATGCTCGTATAGGGCAAACGCAACCTTCATTTCAATTCTTAGGCTCCAGGACGTCTGCAGGCGACGACCTTCTAGAGTCCTCGAATCGCGAAATCACAAAGACGGAGTAACTCGCATGCAATACAAAAAATATCTCTATAAATGGGTACTCGAAACACTCGGGATTTCATGGAGAGAGCCTGTTATTCGCTCGCTAGTGCCCCCACCTCTGCACCTTCAGGGCTGACACAGGGCGTTAGGTAAATGGTAGATAATAATAGGTTACACTCACTGATGAGCGAAGGTAGTCCTTCGAATGGATCTGCCAACGATCGCTCAAGTCTTCCCTCTGCACGCATCCCACGAGGGACGATCAGGATGAAAAAGTTGGAAATACGAAGACAAGCGAGGACGAATTGCCGGAAAATTGATCTAAGGTCAATAGTTCCCTAGTGCGAGAGGCTTTTCATTGTCGAGAATATAATTCAATTATTAAATCATCAAATGAATTCTAATAAATGGAGGGTCACAGGGAAAAACGATCATTGTCACTTTTTGTATATTATCCGATTTATCGGTGCTATACCGGAAACATGAGACGCCTACTTTTTTTATTGAAAGACTTGCTCTCTTTCACTTGCAATCAAGCATCCTTCATTCATTTCCATCTAAAGCTGAGACCAAGTCAGTAAAAATCACGAAATCTTCTTCACTCCTACCCCTAAAACTTTTTTGCATGTGCTCCTTCCTCTTAACCCAACTCCGTTATCCATTTTCTCCACCTCGGTCGTTTGTGCGCGTTGGCCCATTAGCGCGGTGCATCATCGAAGGGGCAGAGTAAGAAAGCTAATGACTGCCGTTTAAAACGCAAAAACAAAGGCTTGGCAAAGAAGCAGTTTTAGGGGAGGAGCACTGAGGATAGATGCGAAAGGGTGGAAGTAAGAAGAAGAACAAGAAGTAAGTAGTTGGAGGTGCAGGACTGCAAGAGGAGTGAAGAAGAAGAAGAAGAAGAAGAAGAAGAAGAAGAATCGGAGGCTTCAATATCCTCGCGCCTGCACGGCCTACGCATCGGCTTTCGAGGCGAAGGCGTCAGGGTCATTACCGGATCATTACCTACCATACCTACCGTGCGACGACGATGATGATGGGCCGACCCGTGAGCAACAGGCCCCAACACGCGCTTATTTAGCACACTCTTTCACCTCATATACGAACCTATATACTCATATATAACACATGCATTTACACACATACACTCATCCTTATAATTCCCAGCTTTATACACACGCCTTGCATCGATACCTTCACACCCTTCTGCTCTCAAGTCTGTATCGATGGTAACTGAGCGCTCACGCACACTTTTCGCTGCATGTGCACCGCGGTCGGCGGCAGCCGGGTAAATTACAGGCTCGGCCCGTATTTTGTTGTTTTGTTGTTTTTCAACGCGCCGAAAGGAAATGAGCGAGCAAACGCGTCACGCCACCCCGAACCTGCTAATTTCTATTCATATTTTATGGCTATTAATTTCTTCGCTGTTACACTCTTTCTCTCTCGAGTGGCAGACCTTCTCTCACTTCCTCTTAGAGCGGAATCTTCTTCTTCTTGCGTTACGTGGCTACGCTCTTCTTCATCGGGGCATTTTTCTTCTTCTGTTTCAGAATACATCCTCTTCGCACTTAGGTTGGCATACCTGAGGCGCTGCTCTGTGAGTGGTGGTCCATGTGGCAAATCTCCTCCCAAAATCTTTCACGTCCTCCAAGTTTCTTGCTCTTCATCATCATTATCGTCGTCATCATCCTACTTCCCAGTCTACTTATTTTCGTCGAGGGAATTTGGAGTTCTCCATTTCGTAAAATATCCGATTGAAAAAGTTCTCGGCTCGCTGCTGCGGTCTGTTCCCGCAGTTTTTCAAGGTTTATTAAAAAGCAATTTGGAAGGAATGCTGAGTGGATGACAAGGAGCACAAGTTTAGATCAGAGTGGAACTACTTGAAAACTTCTTATGAAAATACGTTTTTAATAATGATGCTATTTAAATTTTTCAAAAATTTCGCATAATATCACTTTAAATCTTTTGAAATCTACTAAAATTGAAATCTCTTAAAATTTCACACTAACCCTCGAAATCTCTTAAAATTCCTTGAAATTTTTTAAAATACCTAGAAATGTCTTAAAATTCCTTAAAATACTACGACCACCTTTAAAATACCTTCAAATTTCATGAAATCCTTTAGAATTTCTCAAAGTTTCAAGAAATCCCTTTCAACTTCCTAATATTTCATAAAATCCTTTAACGTTCCACTGATTCTTTTAAAATTCCTTAAAATTCCAACGAAACCCTTTCTTAAAATTCCACGGTAACATTTAAAATCCATTAAAATATCTTTAAATTTTATGTATTCCTTTAAAATTCCAAATCTTTTCAAAATCTCTTAAAATCTTTTAAAATTCCATGAGAATTTTAAAAATCCCTTAAAATGCGTTAAAATTTCTTAAAATTATTGGAAACTTATTGAAATCCCTTAAAATTTCCTGAAATCTCTTGAAATCTCTATAAACAACTTGAAATTCCTTAAAATTTCACTAAATATTTAAAATCCCTTAAAGTCTCATAAATTATTTAAAATCTCCATTCCATGAGATCCTTTAAAATTTTACAAAATTGTTTAAAAATCAAAATAGTACATTTCGATACTATAGTACGGGAATGTGACGCTTTTTTGAATTTTTTTTAGTTCCACAGGGAACATTAAAAGCCCTTAAAATGCGTAAAAATCTCTTCAAATTTTCAGAAACCTCTTGAAAATTCCTAAAATTCCACAAAATATTTTAAAAATCATAAAAATCTCGTGGAATCCTTTAAAATTCAATGAGGAACTTTAAAATACCCCAAAATACAGCAAAATATCTAAAAAGAAATTCCTAGAAACACCTCTTGAAATCCTTTAATTTAAAATCCTTTAATATGGTAATTACAATATGCCCTTAAAATTCGCTGAAATCTCTTAAAATTCCATGGAAATCCTTAAAAAATTTTACAAAATCTTTTGAAAACCAAAAATATCTTTTAAAATTTTTTTTAAATTCCATAATTCGGATTGAATTTCTATTTGAAACTTTGGTCAGGATAGCAACAGAAATCAATAAAACAAGAATAAATAAGAATTGAGAACAGAGAGAATTCGCTTTTTCTACTGAAAGTAGTAATAACCGTTTTGCAGTGTAAGTAGTAATGGGCGGTAAGAGTCAGCCCGCCATTATCAAATTCTAATTCAAAGCGGAAAGGTAGAGCAATAAAGTTGACAAGCCACATAACAAAAGTGACAAACAGAAAGACAAAATAAGTTCCTCTTTGTGTTACAAAAAAATTATCTCTTTCTTTATTTGATCCTGCGTTTTGCTATCTGATTATATCCTTTCTTTTGGGATTTTTCTGAATATTTGTAAAGGAATAGCGAAGCAATCGAGAAATGGGTAAGGAATATTCAACCAATAAAGAACAGAAGCAGCATCAAATTACAAAAGGAGAAAGTAGTTCGGATAAATTTCAACTTACCGAAGTTCAGACACCCTAAAATATAAAATGTCCAAAGTTCGAATATCCTAAAATTTCAACTGACCAAAATTCGGATAACTGTCAATTGCAATATTTTGAATTTGCATTAAAATTCATTTTGCCCTTAGAAACAAGAAACTAAACGCGCACTTAGCGCGCGACTGATGATGCTGGTACAAAATAAAAAAGAAGAAAAAACTGGACGGAATAGCATACGAAATGCGAGGAAAAAATCTCATTTCTCTCTTTCTATCGAAACCAGGAGAAGACATTTATTAGCGAAAGGGGTAAGGGGGGACTAAAGGGGGCAAGTGGAAGGGTTTTGAGGAGGGGGAAAGTGAGCTGGAGCGGCAGCGGTAATGACAGGCCGCCCGCTCTCGAAGCTAATATAGATGAATGCCCTGCCCTCCTTGCCCTGCGGAGCAAAAGCGAACGGATTGGGTCTCTTCGACACTGCGTGGATGAGGATGAGGACGTGCGGCGAGCAAAAAGCGTCGCGGGGAGAAAAAGTGAGGGAGAGGAGAGAGCTCGAGTGCTGAGTATATCAGAGAAGATTGTAAGAAAAAGAGTGAGGTAGAAAGAAAAGGGGGAAACGATCCTCCAAAGAGGGTGAAAGAAGAGGGCTGGCGGCGGCCGGAGGGGCATCTATCTATCAGCGCCGGCGTGAAGTGGGCGTTGCGCATGCGCCGTATTGCCCCGGTGAAAGCCGCTCTCTCATTAACTCGGTCGCCGCCGTTGTGGCCGCGGTCAAGCCGCAGCAGCGACGCATGCTCCACAGCTCCAGAGAAGTGTTATCAGCGAACTATATTCGCAGACTTAATGGCACTGAATGTCGAGTCAAGTTTTCCGTTTAAATGATTAATCTTTGTTATCTAAAAACAATCTTTGTTATTTTTCTTTCTTGGACGAGAATTATGGATTTTTTATGTAAGGAACATCTGCTGCAAACAGCGAAAGACATCGTTTGTCAAGATCAAGACAATCTTTGTATAACAATCACCCGAGAAAAGAAAATGTTCTAAAGTAAAACCTGTTATCAGGAAGAACTATATATTATATCTGCACAAAAAATACAAGAAGCTTATATATACAAAGGAATGAAAAGTCCCATATAAAAGGGTAAAGAGAAATGGTAAAGGAATATCATTGTAAAAGAAAATCATGTTCTCAGGACAAAAATGCAAAAAGCCTATATACAAAGGAATGCAAGGACACCTGAAATTTGAATCATATCTTCTAAGTTTACAAAGAATCTTTTAAGTAAATGACTAAGTCAATAGGCGCCATGAGAGGTGATAATTCATCTCGAAAGGAACGTCAATATGACGTATTTGTTAACTACGAGGTAGTGAAGCAGAAGAGATGACTCAGCTAGATCAGTGGTCTTGAATTAACATAGGCAGGTGTTGATTTGGGGAGGATCCACCTTTTACCATCTCTTATAGATATAGCCAACCAGCCTCCCAGATACCCAAAACTCTTCGAAAGCTAATAAACAGTTCAAAACTAAAAGATAATGCTTCAATATATCTTCCCTACTTTCTTCTTATCTTCATTTTTATACTACCTTTTCATTCTTCTCTATTCATTTAAAATTCATGAAAGAATTCACCCAACTTTTAGTGCTAGGCCTGAAACTGACGGGTCAAAAATAACTAACTAGTCAAACTTGACCTGTTGGCGTGTTTGATTTGAATAGCGTGCAGGTGTCATATTTCGGTGCAAGGGAAAGGAAAAGGACTAAGGACTTCTCAAAATTCAGGGACGTAGTTTCAACTAGATTTAAAAAGATTGTTATTAAAATTGATTTGTATCAATTTTTGAACCCACCTGTCATAATCTGTGAGACGAGAGGAATCTCGAAACCCTTTCGCGAACGGGTTGCTGTCGATCTTCAACTTCGTGATCTGAAAAAAGAAAAACATCCATCATTATAATCACCAGCAGTCTTAATAAATTCAAGCGATTTATTAAAAGCGAGCGCAACATGAGAATAATCTTTTCTGTGATAGCAGCGATAGAGCGATTAATTATTCAAATGTGTAGGTATTGCTAATTACTTTCGCGATAAATCTTTTTATATACATTTTACAGACATAATTGGCAGGTAGGAACTTGGGAACATCAATTGGGTTTTATGTATTCAGACCATCATTCCGGCTATAAAGTTTTAATAAGTATACGCACCAACTGATTCTGGTAAGCAGTTACGGCAGTGAAAATGGCTTCTGGGAAGATGAAAGTCTTGTGCTCTTCTTTCTGAAGATCCGTGATCTGATGATTGCTGTTATTTCGACATCGAACTAGATGTATTCTTGGCTGGTATCGGTGCATCGAATTCAATACTATCTGAAAAGATAAATTTCAAATTTATATCAGTTATATCATTCCAATTATTTCTTCTTCGCAATAACTGATATACCCGCATGCATTATCTATTGAATTAAGATCGCAGACAAGGAATAATTGACGCAATAAATCTAGTTCTTGTGAAGTAATGAAATGTAATGTACAGGTGTTTATTGATGCATAAAAATAAGTTGATTATAATATGGAGTTATGGATAATGGAAAAAGTAAAAGCTGTATTGGTGGAGGTGTTGGGTCACCACTGGGCTCTTATTATCGCTAATATGAAATATGAAGGCGGCTGCTCTTAAGCCGCGACCGAAGAAACTTAACGGCTGCAGGTGGCCGAAGTCTTCGATGTTCCCTTCGCCAGCCCTGACCGTGCTTTTACTTCTGTCTCGTTCGCCGAAAGCCGAGCACGAAACGGTTGGCTTTCGTACCTAAACGTGCACCCGGCATCTGATAAACCTGTCACGCATCTCCAATTGGATAACTTACTCGAAACGGTGTTAACACTGCCATTCTGATGGCTTGTCAATATTTACATTTACGTTTTCATATCATTCCTCAGCCACCTTGTCTTTCTTCGGATCAATAAGTAATTTCTCAATGAATTAAGTACGTAATTCTTGAACAAATTGCCACTCCGCAAATCCACAAACTGGCTGCTTGAGCGATTGTAATTTAAATAATAGAGAATTATACGTCAGATCTAACTTCAAAAAGTGTCTGATTGAACACATAGAATGCAGAGCTTCATTGATATCTAATCTCTTCTCTTCTTCCTTTGGCGTAGTCCAAACGCTTGCATTCCAAGAACACTTTTCACATTTGTACATAATGCTTACTCGATTACCTTGTTGCTTTTGTTTATGTAATTTTACATTCGTGATAGAACAATCTGGTCTAGTGTGTTTTGCTAATTCTACGGTAAGCTTGTCCCACGTTGTAGACCAATTTGCGAGTATGACTTCCGTTATGTCAACATCCTCGGTTTCATAAAATCTCTTTGTAATTCTGTACCTTTTTTATATTTGAATATCATTAACTGTCCCTGCAATGTTTCCAGCGAAATTGATCGGAATAATGTGAGTAAATTTGAAAATTTCGAATTCTGACTGGGAGGTGGAAGACATCGATCAGTAATACAGATGTATACCAGGTCGTTTTAATCCCCAATGACGTAAATGGCGCTCAAAATCCCGCCGAGGGGCACGTTTTGGCGGTAAAAATTGATTTAATCGCCTCTTCAGATAGTGTTAGAAGCGTGTACGACGCAAGTGTGGTGATTTTATACGTATATCAATTTACATGATTATACGGTGGCGCGTTCTAATTACAGTCGCCGTCATTGTGTGTCCGCGATGCATGTATAATATGCTCGATTTGGTCGATTTATAATCGAGATATTTAACATTAATTCGCCCAGCAATTTAACATTTTTACTTAATTTACGGTAAGTGTTAGTATCGATAATTTCAAACTGCTAATGAAACATCACATTAAAGCGAAAATACTTGAAAATACTTGAAAAGTAAAACTGCGCACCTTTTTATTTTACTGATGCATATATGAAAATGATTTGGATATGATTTGCAAGTTGATATCATAATTTTGCAGTGATTACAGGAGGAAGGACTGCATGCAGTAAAGTGGGGGAATTCGTCTCGCTTTGATCGCAATTCAAGCGCGTTGAAGACATCATCGAGATCCAATTAGGATATCGAGAAGCAGCGATCATCGAGGCAGCAGAAACAATCGGTAATTATCTGTTGGAAGCTTATCGAGATCCTTTCATCCACGATCACCGCATTACGTGCGTTTCCTGGCTGTATAATTGTCATGAAATCATTATCGTGGGTATATCAAATGCTCGTGTGTGTACATTGTATACACAATGACGGTTTTACCTACAGCACATACTCAACGTTGTATAGCAGCATATAATGCCTAAGTAAGTACCAAGGTGGGCACGAATCAACCGAGCTCTTGCTCTCCGCTGGACACATGCAATTTGCATGTGGCGATTTATCAAACAACGCGCCATCCATGTAATACACGTTGATAGCAACATTACGAGTGCGATTTATGTCGCTTTTTTGTGTCTTACGCCATCGACTCGCAATGCAACTTATACATTACTATACACTCGTAATAATACACTCTATGTATTGGTTAAATTCATTCTCTCTTATTAGATTCAGTTCCCTTTTGAAACTCAACGACATTTCACGAGCTATAAGATCGATTGGCAAATCTACTTCATCCATTATTTCTGATCTGATAAATTAATCTGCCAATCGATAAATCCACATGGAAATAAAGTAGCGCAAGAAGTAAAAATAGTTGCAGGAAATGTTATGAATTACCTTGCGAGTTGAACTTTAATGTTTTTCTCATTTTGCTTTTTTGGTGAGGAGGATGCTACGAGTAATGAAAGAGAAAAAAATTCTTCATTTCGAAGACCAGCTCTAATCAAGTCGTCGATTTCTTCATGCAATTATCAATGTCAGAGCTGCTATTTTATTATAATCGAGGACTTTTTTGTCATCGAGAGCGTTATTTAGATTTACTGCAAGTAATCATTCACAATGTATGCAATTGCGTGACGTTGAGTCGTTAATTAAACAACTTTGTGCTCAATGAAGCGAAAACCTGATTATCACAATTTTCTTATCCTGGTTTTTCACGTATGTTAATACCGTTATTTTTCAAAACTTTACGGATATTTTTCTATTTATAACTTTTACACAAATTTTTAAATCGGCCATTCTTGTTATTCATTTAATATTCAAACAAGATTGGCCACCTCGTGCCGTGAGTGTTTCATGCAATTGAAAAACACTCGTTTACAAATGTAAAAGAAATTTCGAGTTTCAAGTAAAAATCGTAAAATGTTGTCGTGTATTTTACCGTCGTAGACACGAATTCACGAGAATAATCGTGATACAAAGCAGGAGAATGGCCTGGGGACTCGTCAAATGTCAAGACAACGAGTTTCGAGTGTGGAGGCTTGTTTATTTTATTTTTTTCACTTTTTTACTTTTTCGATGAGCAGACACTGTCTATCGGTAGTAACTTTGCGCCTCGGAGGAACGTTATCTGCATAATTTTCTAATATCAAGTCGGAAAAAGATGCGCCACGACAGAATAACTGAGAACGCCGGACACTTATCACTCGCCTTAAGACGGTGAATGTTGAAAGGCAATGTCAGTATATTAAAAGAGTGTTAAAACGAGCGGGGACAAGGCGCGCACTCGACGTTTTGTATATTGCCAGTTCCTGACGAGGACGCGTACAGGGTCGTTTAAAAACGACCGTCCAACTTTACCACGCGATCATTTTAATTTTTTTTTACATTGGGTTGAAGTTTCACTCAAAAAACAGTCATCAAAATTCTAGTTAAATATGCCCCTACTATCTTTTCTGGTTAAAGTAATCAGAATTTTGGTTATTTTAATCAGAATGTCTATAGCCGAAACAACTAGAATGCTGGCTAAGTCAATCAGAAAAAATGGTAAAGGCATATTTAAACCAAAATTCTGATTAACTTAACCAGACATTTTTTCCGGTGGTCATACGTCTAGTCTGACGATTTCTTTTACATTTATGGAATAAAAATATCAAAAAAAAGTTTCCAATGTACCCAAAACCAAAATTTTTTATTTATTTACTAGCAGAAATTTATCCGGCGTTGCTTGGGATTTTAAGAGATTTCACAGAATTTAAAGGAATTTAAAAGAAATTTTAAAGGATTGCAATAGATTTTAAATGATTTTTAAGAATTTCAAGGGATTTCAAGAGATTTCAAAGGACATCAAAAATTATAAAAGAATTTCAAGAGATTTATAGTGATTTTAAGGTATTTCAAGGAAGACTTAAAGACTTTAAAGGATTTAAAAAAATTTCAAGGAATGCTAAGAGAATTGATTTTAGGAATTAAGGATTTTTAAAAGAGTCGAAAATAGTTCCAAACATTTTACCTGATTTTAACGAATTTGCAGGATTTTGAAGAGATTTGACACTATTTCAAGAAATTTTAGTAAAGTTCGACGAATTTTGAAATATTTTAAACAATTTTAAGACATTTACAGACGATTTTAAAGATTTTGAAAAACTTCATGTAATTTTGAGGGATTTTAAGGAATTTCATTTAATTTTCTCCACATTAGAATCAATTCCTTAAAATTTGTTAAAATCAGATAAAATGTGTTAAAATCTCTTGAAAATCCTTAAACAACCTTGAATTCTTTTTGAAATCAATTGAAATACCTTACAATCACTTGACATCACTTGAAATCTCTTAAGATCTCTTTTTAAATTTGAACTTTTTTAAAAATCCTTTAAAGTTCCTTAAAATCTCTTGAAATCTTTTAATATTGCTTGAAATTCCTTAAAGTCACTTGAATTCTCTTAAAATCCCAGGCATTGACGGATAAATTTCTGCTAATACATAAATAATAATAAAATGATTTTAGGAACTTTTTTTTTATATTCTTAATCAAATAAATGTAAAAAAAAAATTTTTTAAGTTCGTCATGACGAACTACTAGACGTCTGCAACATCAAACCAATTTTTTACTACATTCCGTGCAGCAATCGCCCGATTTTGTACGTAATACCGATCTAGCCCCGATCGGGATTCCCGATCTGGCCCTGATCGGTGGAACTCTGTGGCCCATACTTGGGCCACACCGGTCTAGACCGTTTTCCTATTGAAACGCCATCTACATGCGTTCATAAATTAGTGATGGTTATTGTTTTTCGATAGTTCAGTAACATTCGAAATTTACGCATTTATAGTAATCTATTTATTAGAATAATAAATAATAATCTATTGTTAGAATAAAATTATTCAGAAATTTCATTAT
>JAUESH010000047.1:925285-937844 GCA_032275165.1 Synergus magnus
CGGAAATACACGATTCGAAACGTGGAAGGTTAAATCTTGCGAGCAACTCTTCGACGGAAATTATCGCTAAAGGAACTATTTCACTTTCAGCCAACGTCGACGGTAGGAAGAAGAATGTCACTTTAAGCAATGTGCTCCAAGTTCCAGACCTTCGCGCAAATTTAATGTCTGTCGCGAAAATAACCGATAAAAATTGCGACGTATTATTTACAAAGTATCATGCGACAGTTATCGGAAACGATGGCGAGGCGAAATTAATCGCAGATCGGGTCGGCAACTTATATTTTGTGCGTGAGGACTATGAACAAGAATGTAAAGCAGTTGCTGAAGAATCGAATTGCTCATCGAAACCCTCAACAGATTTGGAAATGTGGCATCGGCACATGGGCCACCTAAATGTACAGGATCTTCGAAACGGTGACCGTCAAAAATCATTGCTTGGAATGAATCTCGGGAAATGCGAGGACAAGCTCGAGTGTGAAATTTACCTTCGTGGGAAAATGGTTAGAACTTCTTTCCCCAAGAAATCGGAAAGAAAGACTGGCTTGCTGGAAATAATCCACTCCGACCTTTGCGGTCCGATGCGAGTGGAATCGAACAACAAGGCCAAATACTTCATTACATTCATCGACGATCACTCGCGTTGGTGTGAAGTACGATTTCTCCGGAAGAAGAGTGAAGCTTTAGAGGCCTTTAAGGAATTCAAGGTTCTCGTGGAAAACCAGAAGGAGAAGAAGGTAAAGTTCCTACAGTCCGACAACGGGACTGAATATTTAAGCAATGAATTCAATGATTTTTTGAAGAAAAACGGAATTCAACGAAGATTAACCGTACCATATAATCCAGAGCAGAACGAGACAGCTGAGAGGAAGAATAGGACTCTCATGGAAATGGCTAGGTGCCTTTTGATTCAATCTGGGCTTCCCCCATCTTTTTGGGCAGAAGTTATCTCAACGGCAAACTACGTCAGGAACAGATGTCCCACGAAGAGTCTGGATGGACGAACACCCTATGAAGTTTGGAATGGAAGAGCGCCTAACGTCGGATACTTCAGGGAGTTCGGAAGCAACGTCATCATTTTGGACAGAGCACCTGGAAAATGGAAAGTCGAAGAACGTGGCAAGAAGGGAATATTTCTTGGCTACGACGACAAATCTAAGGGATTTAGGGTATGGATTCCGGAAGAAAGGATAGTGCAAGTAACACGAGATGTTGCATTTTTAAAGAAGTCCGAAAATTCTACTAACGGAATCTATGAAGAATTTATCCCTGCAGAGCTTGCCAGTCCAGAACTGAACGTGGAAACTCTTCACCCCGATAAAAGAGAAGTCGAAGTAGCGATACAACCTTTAAATCAGAACGAGATACCTGCTCCAGAGATACATGTTGAAAATGAAGCAGATCAAGACGAAAACATCGACGAAGATGGAAACAAGGAAATCGCAGAAGCCGAGGTCGAGGACATCGAAATACCAACAAGAAGAGGTCCAGGTAGAACAGCTAAGATTTTGACCGGATTAAGAGAAAGACCACGAAAACGGTACCACCCGTACCAGGAAGATGATGTTGATCAGAACGAGAATTCGGAAGAAGCCAATTTAGCAGAAGTGCCTACAAAACTGACAGTATCAGGTCCTGATACCAAAGAATGGTATCGCGCCATGGCAGCTGAAGTCAAGTCAATCATAAAGAATGATACTTGGGAACTAGTAGAGCGTCCGACTGATCGTGAAGTCATTGGTAGTCGAATGGTGTTAAGGAATAAATACAAGCCGGACGTAAAGTTGGAAAGAAGGAAAGCCCGAATAGTTGCGCGAGGATTCGCCCAATGCCCGGGAGTCCATTTCAACCAAACTTTTGCACCAGTAGCTCGTCTAGGATCCATTCGTTTGTTGGTAGCACTTGCAGCTGAGTACGGAATGTCAATCAGACAATTCGACGTCACTACAGCGTACTTGAATGGTGTGATTGAAGAGGAAGTATTTATGGAACCACCCAATTTCCTGGCTGAAGCTCTTGAAAGCATCATTCAAACGGAAAGAAAAAGCAGCAAGATTGGAATAACAGCAAAAAGAATGCTAAAGGATCTGGAATCAGGAGATAAGGTTTGTCTACTAAAGAAATCCTTATACGGGCTGCGACAGGCTGGAAGGAGCTGGCACGTGAAACTGGACGAAGTTCTAAGAAGATTCGGAGCCACTCCATCAAACGCAGACCCATGTGTATACTACTTAGATCAAGAGAAGGACGTATTGATCATCGCTATCTACGTAGATGATATCTTGGCCTTTTCTCGGAATCCGACGAAAATAACGAAGTTCAAGGAAGAACTCTCAAAGGAGTTTGAAATTCGATACCTCGGAGAACCAGAATATTGTCTTGGAATCGAGTTCTCACGAAACGGCGATACGATCGCCATGAATCAGAAAGGATACATCAAGGAATTGCTGGATCGTTTTGGAATGGCTGAATCCAAGCCAGTAGCAACTCCTATGGACATCAATGTAAAATTGACGAAACCCGAGGAAGATCCAACAACTGAAGAGGAAAAATTGCCATATCGTGAGCTCGTAGGTGCTTTGATGTACCTGGCCGTAGCCACAAGGCCTGAAATCGCTTACGCTATCAGCGCGTTAAGTCAGTTCAACACCTCTTTTAGACAAATTCACTGGACAGCAGCAAAACGCGTTCTACGCTATTTAAAAGGCACGATGGACTTAGGACTCATATTCAGTCCATCGAAGAAGCCATTGGAAGGATACGTCGACGCAGACTGGGCCAGCTGTCTGGTCGATAGGAGATCGTATACAGGGTATACATTCACACTAAGCAACGGAACAATATCTTGGGATTCTTCGAAGCAAAGGACAGTAGCCTTATCATCCATGGAGGCCGAATATATGGCTCTAGCAGAAGCTACGAAAGAAGCCATTCACCTCCGAGGATTCTTATCCGAATTAGGATTCGAGATGCTTGCTGATGTCAAATTATCTAACGATAACATGGGAGCCCAACGCCTAGCCGAGAATCCAACATTTCACGCCAGGAGCAAGCATATCGACGTAAGACATCACTTCGTTCGAGATGCATTGAAAAGCGAGCTTATAAAACTTGAGCACGTTTCTACCAACGACATGATTGCAGACGTATTGACAAAGGGATTACCTGGACCAAAGCATAAGCATTTTATGAAACTACTCGGATTGGGAAGTTTAAGTTTATCTTAAATCATCAGCCACGTTTCGAGAGGAAGTATTGGAATGTATAATTTGAATCTTGTTGCGATGCGCGGCTAATATAGGTGTCGCCACCTGTGTTCTCGAGACTGCGTTGCATTCTGTGTGAGATCGCGTATGCGTTCCAATCAATCTTTTAGACGCTGTCTGTATCAATAAAGTTCAGTAAAATTGGATCCTCGTGGTTTTTAATATTACACATCAGTCCCATACACCTGCTTTTTGCTAATATGTAATAATTAATTAATTTAATTATTTAAATTAAAATAATTTTCGACAACTGTATAATTCGGTAAATTTAATGGTCGGGAATTAAAAAATTGTTGGGAATTTAATAATTCGTTAATTTTACAATTCGAAATTTTATAATTTGATAAATGGAATAATATTTTCGTTTTTTTCAGATATTGAATTATCAGTGAGGCTTACGTCATTGAATAATCACTGCATACGATAAGATAAGAAAAATTCGTTATGTTTCCCCGTTTCATCAATTATAAAATAATAAAGTATCGAAGTTTGAGTATAAAAAAGAGTTTTAGTTCGTATCTGTTTGAAAACATACGAAGAATTTAATCATGAAGTTCTTACTCATCTGCTCTTTGCTGGCTTTTTGTACTTTCAAGGTAAGTCCCTAAAAAACTTTAAGCAAACATCACATTGAAAATAGTTCACTTTATTACATAACTACTTAAAATTCAGTTCAATTTTATTAAGCATTATCAGTTTATTTATTATTATTAGCATTATCAGTCGCGCGCGTTTTAATTCTTGTTTTTAAGGGCAAAATAATTTTTCAGTCAAAGATTTAGTCGCACCCCCCTAAACCTTTCCAAGAAGAGATATGAGGATGGGGGCAGGGGCGTAACCCTATTTTTTTACAGCATATGAATTTTTGTCAAAAAAGCGAATCTGAATCTTGAAAAAATTGGTCACACCCCACCCCATTTCCTATTATTAGAGGGGCGGGTTGTGACGATTTTTTTCTGATTTCAAATTTTCTTCTCTGTCAAAAAATCACATACAGAAAAAATAGTTACACCCCTTTATAATTATAAGGGTTATTTATAATTTATAAGGGGTGTGACCAAATATTTTTCGTGGCTATTATTTTTTTGTCAGAAGAGCGAATATGAAACCTGTAAAATTTGTCACACTCACCCCCCTCTCCTAATTGGAATAAAGCGGAAGTGTGACTAAATTTTTTCAGGTTTTATTTCACTGAAAAAAAACAAAAAAAAAACTGCTTTTATCATTTCAATTAATTTCAGGCAACTGTTGCAAGTAAATTGAAAGATGATCTGGACAAGGTATATAACGATGGCGTGACGAGAGTAAATGGTATTAAGCAGCCAATCCTGAATGTTATTGAGGTGAGACCTCTTTATCAAATTTTGGTTGTTTTTCGAAATAGACGAATTTCACACCAAATAGCAAAAATAACAAAAACATTTCTTCATAAACTAACTAGAAATTTTATTTTATCAGAGTGCTGTTAATGATGCCACAGGTAAACACAAAGATGTTTCAAAATGTCATGATAGTGCTATCTCTGAAATGACAAAGTGTGAACAATCTGTCAAATACAATTTAGACAGATGTCGTACTGGAGGACTTGGAATTCGAAACGTTGAGGTAAATTGAAAATGACATGTACAAAAAGTTGATCACACCCCACCACACCCTCTTACTGGAAATGGGTAGGGGGTGTGACCACAAAATTTCCTAGTATTAAATTATATTTTCTGCCAAAACTATATCTTAAAACATACATGGTCACACTGCACATATTACATCCTTCTACATATAATTGAAAATGGGGTGTGACCAAAAATTCCCCAGTATTAAATTATATTGTCTGTCAAAACTATATCTGAAAACGTATATGGCCACACCCCACATATTACAACTTTCCATAATTTAAAATGGGGTGTGACCAACTTTTCCCCCATTTTTAGATGATATGGTCAGACTCCTGTGGTTACACCCTTCTCTAATCGAAAATAGAGATAAAACATTTTCGGTCATACCCCTCTGGTAAAACATGTGGTCACACCACTCTGGTCACACTTTTTTCCTAATTGAAAATGGGGTGTGATAAAAAAATTTCTTGTTTCAGATAAGATTTCTATCAAAATCATACATGAGAAAAACATCTGGCCATACCCCAATGGTCACACCCTTTTCTAATTGAAAATGGGGAGTAGACAAAAATTTCCTGTTCCAAATAAGCTTTTCTGTCGAAATCGTAACTGACAAATCATATATGGTCATACCTCATTGGTCACACCGTTCCCTAATTTAAAATGGGGTATGGCCAATAATTTTCTAGTTTCAAATTAGATTTCATGTCAAAAGTTATAACCGATCAGAAATATATAGTTATGTACCTCTGATCACACCCCCTCCCTAATTAGAAATAGGGTGTGACCAACTATTTTCTACCATACAAAATTTTGTTATAAAAAAACGAATCCGTAAGTTAAAAAATGTTTGTTACATCTCTTCACCCCTAATTGAAAAGATATAGAGGTGTAACTAAATATTTTTAAATCGTGGATTAATTTTTCTTACAGAAAATCCTACTATTTTTTAAAATTAAAATAAGTCAAAATAACAATTTATTTTTTTTTATTCTTTACAGTGGGCTCGAAAATGCAGTACTAGAACAATTGCTATCTTTGAAGAGCAAGCAAATAAACTTCCATTTTCTGTCCAGAGTTGCATTGCAGACCTCAATTAAGAAGAAGGTTCAACTCATTTTCTCATTATAGGGAAACACATGTTTTCCGTCGATTCTTTTACATTTCGTTATTATAAAATTGTATTTGTCTTTAAATAAATGAAGAGTATCAAATAGACATGTGAAAGATTCATGAAAAATGATTTATTAAAACCGGATTCAATACATGGAAATGTTTTCAACGCTTACGATTATAATAATGAAGGCACATAAGAATGAAGACAAAAAAAGACGCCTTACAAGAGGAGACATTTTTTTCATCGACATTTTATCACTATTCTGAGATATTTTAATATTTTTGTAAATTCCATATATGTAATTTTATCCGTTTACAAAATCGAATTCCCTATACATAATTACTAATTCACGCTACAATTTTGAATATTTTGAACGAAATTCCCAGCTGAAAACATATTGTTGTAACAAGTATTATTCTAATTGCTAAAATAAGGATAGAAGACAATAATAAATTACGCAATCATCAATAAATGAGACTAAAATTAAATTTAATAATTAATTTTTTCCTAAAAAGACAAAATCCAGATATTAGACGTAAATATGTCAGCAAAGTCTGTATTCTCTTTCCTAAGAGTAAATAAGTTAAAAATAAAAGGCTATCTAAAATTTCTATTAATTGAAAATTGAAAATTTAACTCAAGTTAGTTGATTTTAGAATTCTCTTGAATTGAATTGATTTTAATTTCATTTTAGATTTAATTTTAATAGAATTAGCTTGAACTTATTTTATCTCTAATTTAGACCAAATTAACTTGAATTTATTTTGAATTTCCTTAGAAGTCGGATTTCTTTAAAGTGAACCAAATATTGATTCAAATTAAGCCAACCTGGTTCAAACTAATTTTAAAATAATCGTTGAATCCAAATTGCTTAAGATATAAAACTTGAATACCTCGAAATTTCATCGAAATCCAATAATCGATTCCAGAAATATCGATAATTCGAAAAAGAAATTCAAGATGGCATAACTCCCTTAATTTTGAAAATTTCTAAAAATCCTTTGGAGCCTAAATATATATTCTACAGAACTATAATTTCACCAAGTTTTTTTTTTTATTTGAAGCTAAATACTATGTAGAGTTACCAAAAAGTAACTTTGTCTTAAATTTAAAAAGAAAAATTAAAATTAAATAATCAACCTCGTGATGCTCCAGTGTCGAAATATTAACTAAAATAATTTTAAGCCTACTTCTGTTAAAATTATCAGATAAACTTCCGAAAACATCAATTTTGTGGCGAAATCAATCGAAATTTTTTTATTACTACTTAAAATTAGTTTGAAAAAAAAAGTTTTTTTTTTAGAGTATCTGGAAAAATATTGTTTTTAGGGAAAAATGTTCGGGGGAAAAGTTGTAGGTTTAAAAAAAAAAACTAAAATGTGCAAGTAGCCCATGAAAAAAAGGTAAAGTCCCTTTTTTGTCTTTTCTCTCGAAAATGGTTGAGTTTGGAGTAAAATGTACTCTACAAAAAAAGATGTCTTTTCTCAAGACACTTTTCCCGGTGATATTTTTCTTTAAAAGCAATATTTTTCTAGATATTCCAAAAAATAAGTTATTTGAAAAAAAAAAAAAATCGAAAAAACAATAAAAAATCTTCTGTTGATTTCGCCAAAAAATCCTTGAAGAGATTTTCTCTAGAACTCGGAAGGAAGGTTCAGGGGCAGTGGCGAGTCAAAATTCGAAAATTAAGTTTTTGTAAGTTTATCCTAATTCTCGTAAATTTACACAAATCATGTGATTAACTACTCAGCTAAAATCCTCTAGGCTGAGATGTCCTCATTTTAACATTTTGAACACCATCTACTATAGCATTATATCTCAGCCTCAAATCCAGAAAAAAATGGAATACCTCGTTGAGTGATTTCGTAAAAATACGATTTAAGGGTCTTAGGCCCTAAACATTTAATCTCCCTTTTTCCTCAAGAAATATTAAAATTAAATATACTTTTGCAATACACTGGTAGTCTCTTTTTAAACAAAAAATTTCCTACAGAGCGAAAAAATCTTTTATATCAATATTTTACGCGTAAAACGAAAAGTGAAAGTTTTCAGTTTACAATTCGAAATTTTCGTATTTAAAAAAAAAAAAATATTAAAGTTAGAAATGTTTTCGCCCTGTAGACACTCTTCCATATAAAAAGAGACAATCAATATCTAGCGAAAAAATATATCTAATTTTAATATTTCTTGATTTCTGTCTAAAACGAAGAATTTAAAATATGATCTCAAGTAATTTTAAAGAATTTCAAGGAATTTTTAATGATTTTAAGAGATTTCAAGTGATTTCCAGAATTTTCAAGGTATTTTGTGGTATTTTATGAGATTTAATGAACTTAAAAATTTTAAACGATTTTAAGAGATTTCGAGTGATTTTAAAAGGGATTTAAAAAGATTTAAAAAAAGAGTTTACGGATTCTCAGGACATTTCAAAGGATTTCAAGGGCTTTAAAAATATTTTAAGGGATTTTAAGGATTACAAACTGATTTCCAGAATTTCAAAAAGATTTAAAAATATTTTAAAGGAATTCAAAAGATTTTAAAAAAGAGTTTAAGGAATATCAGGAGATTTCCAGTGACTTCATAAACTTTTAGAGATTTTATGAGAATTCAAGCGATTTCATATGATTTTAAAGAATGTTAACAGTTTTGACGGAATTCCAAAAAATTTCAAACGATGTTTAAAAAATTCGTCTGAAATCTTTGATAATCTCTTAAAATCCTTTAAAATCCCTAAAAATCTTTTGGAATGTCTTGAAACTCTTTGAAATTCTTTGAAATCTATTGATTTTTTTTTAATCCAAGTGTTTACGTATGTGGAGAGAATAGTAGCCCGAAATAAAAAAAATTTTAGGCCCTAACTGAAAGAAAACATTTTTTCGATCTGTAGAAATATTATAATATTTAACAAATGAGTACCACTACAGAGGGAAAAAATATCTAATAATAATATTTGTTTCGCAAAACCAAGAAATCGCATTTTCAGGTCAGACCTTGGATCGAACGCCCTCAAAATTGAAAATTATTTCAAATCCTAGCTAACTAGTAATTCTAGGTAATCAGTAACTGACTGAGTATTAGGGCAGTGAATCAGCAGCTAAACGTTTTGCTCCAAATGGTACTTGGTCTTGCATAGCTTTTGCAACCTGTTGATGCCTTCTTCCCGGTTGTCAGCGTATTTTTCATCCCAAGCATCAAGCAGCATATTATAATACCTCGGAGCTTCAAAATACTGAAAGTACTCATGACTAGTGGCAGTGGGGAAGATTTTCTCAAACTTGTCGAGCTGAGTCAATTCATCTTCATAGGCAATAAGGTTCCTGACGTCATCAGGCGTCAAGTCTTCGATAATATCATCCAGGTAGTCTTCCCTGTCTCTAGTACTAAGATAGTGATACTGCTTCTGTCTCTCCTGAAGACTCAAGGAGGTACGATGGAGCCTGTAATCCTGGCAGACAGGATCAAACTGATACCTTTTGGCTAGTGTCTCCATCTCGCTCTCCGAGAGACTAACTGGCAGTTGATACCCAGCAATGTTGAAGACGTTCTTAATCAGTGGACCCTTGACAGCGACATCTAAAGGCGAAGCTGACTGAAGAGAAGGCGAAATGTTGACTTCCAGCAACCAGGGTTTGAGGTTCTCATCAAGGAGGACGTCGACTCCGAAGAGTTCGTAGCAACAGTACCTGGAAGTAACGTTTGCTTTGGTAAGGCCGTTGATCGAGGACTCTCCAGCGATCATTGTCTTGACGACGATGTCCTTCATGGCCGTCCAGAGTTTCTGAACATTGACGTCTTTCTTTTCCAGATAAGACCAGAGGGTCTTGATGGTCCACTTGTGACCGGAGCAGGAATCGGGACTGTCATTGTCAGTGTAAGAAGCACTGGATTTGTTGATGCTGTAGTTGGTGAGATGCATGAAGCGATCGCTGAGGTAGTTGATGTCGTCGATATATTTGACTGATGCAAACCGAACGAGGCCATCAGGGTAGATGTAGATGCGAAGGGGGTTAAAGCTGGTGACAAGGACGTAGAGTCTGAGGTCGAATTTGGCTCCATCGATGAGCATCGGTTTGGAAAGGTACTGCTGGACGATGATTGGTCGTTTTTTAGGGATTTGGGCCCACCTGTGAACGACGCGAATCCCAGTTCCTCTCG
The DNA here is from genome assembly GCA_032275165.1 of Synergus magnus. Lineage (NCBI taxonomy): Eukaryota > Metazoa > Arthropoda > Insecta > Hymenoptera > Cynipidae > Synergus > Synergus magnus. Next base: position 935,437 of record JAUESH010000047.1, read on the forward strand.
CTGAAGCTGGAGGCTTGATAATCCACTTTTCTTTGCCGCCTTGCTTGTCCCAAACTTGTCGGAAACATCGAAGATCTTGTGGGAGAACGTAAGTTCTGGGAATGAAATCAAACTCTTTCTTACCATGTTTTATCATCATTTTGCTGAGGTTCCTCCAGAGACGATCTTTTCGGCCGACTTGGAAGGTCCCGGGAAAGTGGTTGATCTTTTGGTATTCCTTGAGGGTTTTGAAGCAGTTGGATCTCATGTGTTTGCCCCAAGTACCACACCAGTCGTGGGTTTTTTTCATCAGTCGGTAGCCGGAATTAGTTAGCGTTCTACGAACTAGTTGGGGAGTTATGGTGCTCAGTCTCCATTTTAAGTGCTTCGTGAGGTCGTGAGGCAAACTTGAATCGTTGCACTCGTAGGATTGGAAAGCTATGTAAGGTGCTACGTTTGAAAAGAGGCTTTTGCGAAAGGGAAAAGCGCAATTCTTGTCGCCGGCGCCAGTGTCAGTGGCACTGATTGTAGAGAGGAAACCTTCAAGCTCTTCTTGTTCCTCGTCGGTCTGGGATTCCAAGTCGCCTTCCTCATCTTCCATGGGGGGTTTCACGCGGACCATTTCCTGCTGATTGTAGGTGAGAATGTCCATTGTAATCGCTTAGGAGAATCTGAAAAAAAAAAAAAAAAAATCACACTTTTATCAAAAAGAAGTAATATTATGCTTTTAAAGAATCGTCTATTAAAAATCTGAAGCTGATTTTCAAAATTTTAGTAAGAGGATTTGTATGATTTTTGAAAAAACCCAAAATCTCCTCCCAATTTTCTTACCCAAGATTTTTTAGTCTTCACTTAGGTACTTGAATTCTTTGGAATTGTACTAAATTCTATTGAAATCTTCGAAATTCTATTGAATTCTTGTAAATTCTATTGAATTATTTGAAATTCTTTCGAATTCTTCGGAAATATTCGAAAATTAATTTAATTCTTCTCTTTAATTCTTATGAATTCTTTGGAATTCTAAGGTATTCTCCAGAAATCTTATAAATTCTATGGAATTTTATTAAATTCTATTAAAATCTTTGAAATTCTATTATATTCTATTATATTCTTTGGATACCTATTAAACTATTTTGAATTCACTCGTTTTTTCTGAAATTCTTTTGAATTCTTTGGAACTCTGTTCAATTCTTTGAAATTCTATAAAATTCATGGAAATACTTTCGAATTCTTCGGAAATATTCGAAAATCTGTTAAATTCTTTTGAATTTCATCGAATTCTTTGGAATTGTATTTAATAACCTGGAACCCCATTCAATTTTTTTAAATTCTTTGAATTCTTCGGAAATCTATTAAATTCTAATATATTCTATTGAATCATTTTGACTATTTCAGAAATCCATTATCTTCTTTGGAAATTTATCGAATTCTCTAGAAATCCATATATGTAATTCTGTTGAATTCCTTTAACGTTTCTTAAAATCTTTTGAAATTGAATTCTTTTGAATTCTACTGGATTCTTTCGAATTATAGTAAATACTTCGAAAATTTTTCGAATTCTGTAGAGTTCCATGTAATTTTGTTGAATTCCTTTGACTTTTCTTACAGTTTTTGGAATTCCATCAAATTTTTTAAAGTTCTAGTGAATCCTTTTTTTTTTTTTAATTCTATTGAATTCTTTACATTTCTCTTTAATTTTTTACAATTTATTTGAATTTCTATTAAATCTTGGGAAATCTTTTGAATTCCTTTGACTTTTTCAAAAATTTATTGAATGGTTAGGAAAATCTAATTCTCTCAAATTCTATTGAATTCTTTGAATATCTATTTAACTATTTGGAACTCTATTAAGGATTTTAAGAGATTATAAATGATTTTAAAAACTTTAGAGTATTTCAAAAGATTTCAAGAGATTTCACGTGATTTAAACTATTTTCTAAGGATTATAAGATAACTGAAAAGATTTAAAGGACTTTAAAGAATTTCAAACGATTTCAAAAGATTTCAAAGAATTTTAAGAGATTTTAAATGAACAAAAGAAATTTCAAGAGACTTTAAATGATTTTTAGGCAGTTTAAAGGATTTTAAAAGAATTTCTCTGATTTTAACGATTTTCAAGGCATTTAACAAGATTTCAAGTCATCTTTGAAATTTCTATTAAATTCTATTGAAACCTTTGGAGTTTCACTGAAAAATTTCGAATTTTGTCGAATTATTTGAAATTCGATTGAATTATTTGGAATTAAACTGAATATTTTGAAATTCTACTAAATCCCTTCAAATTCCATTGAATTTTTTAGTTTTTCAAAATTTTGTTGAATTTTTCTGTAATTATATTAAATTTTTTGTAATTATACCCTAGCGAAAGCTTCGGATTGAAATTCATTCCGAACCAATCCGAAATTTTCCGAATCATTCCGGAATTTGTA
>JAUESH010000047.1:1121166-1137013 GCA_032275165.1 Synergus magnus
TTTTTTCCCTGACATTTCCCTGACTTCCCTGACATGTGGCCACCCTGATATTACATATTCTGAATCCCTTAATTTTAATTTTTCAATCAAAAGTACCTGAAATTCATCTTTTACATCTTGTTTTTGAAAATGGAAAAGTTTAATTTGAAATATTTAAATTTCATTTAAAAATAGTGTAAATACCGAATAGAAATCTAAAAAAATTATGTTTTTGTATAACAAACCTACATACTTTTAGATTAAGCTGTATAGATTGTCATCTGAATGTACTGAATAAGTGGGGATAAAGTAAAAGTGACTCATGTTGAAAGAACACTTCATGACTTAAGTCAGAATATTCAGTCAGTAATGATATTACGTTTAGCGTTGAAAGGATTGCGTCCGCCAACTCCAAACAGCAGATTCTCAAGTAAGTAGAATTTCCTGGAAAATCGTCTTCTCTACTAGTTAAAATATAAATTTATTTTAGAATTCTAGAAATGATAAAGTTAAAGAACAATTTTCCACCATTTTGTATATAATAAATTCGATTATATCATCGAAAAGATCATATCTTAATTCTTCAAGGATCTTCAATGACTAGAATTTTTTTGTAGGCTCGACCATGAATGAAAATATTACGAGTATTCACTCAAGTGAAGACGCAGAAGTCCACGAGGTGCCAATGAGAATTTTAATTAGGCCATTTCCGCCTGAAGTTAACGATGAAAAGGTTAAAAGTTTGATGAGGACTTTGGAAGATCCGGAAACCGAATCTTTAGTGCCTCCTGTTGATGTTTTGTGGATTAAGGGAACAGAAGGTAAATAAAAATCAAATTTTGCTTATAAATAAAACAAGCTAAATATTTCATTGCTTTTTATCCATACTTCGAATTTAGATATTTTAAAAGTAGGAATTTAAAACTATCCAAAAATTCATTCTGGAACAAATATATCAAACTATTTAATTAATTTCGATTAATTTCTCAGGAGGAGATTATTATTATTCATTCGGAGGTTGTCACCGATACACGGCGCACCAACGACTTGGCAGGCCAACAATAAAAGCAAAACTAGTAAAATCTACCATCACAGATTTACGAAGTTATCTCGGAAATTCAACACCTGATCTTAAATAGTATTTTAATATCATAGAAATAGTTTAAATTCCAAGTCTTATGTAAATATGTGATTAGAACATTTATATTAAATATAAACTTTAAAGTCTTGAAACAAAATTTCAGTTTTTCAATGCTTTCGTGTAAACATTTATTATCATCGTGAATTACAAATCTAACGTTAAAACGTCTTTACAGAAAATTCATAATAATATTGAGAAAATTGTCACACATAGTGAAATATCTAATTATAAAACCTAATACACAAAACTCGTGTAAACTACTTCAAATTGTAATAATTGTTATACAAATTTTCCTATTTAATAATCTAATAATCGTAACTCATGTATGACTTAACTTAAAAAATATCTTGCAATATTTTAATGTCTAAAATTAGAACTTACTACTTATCATAAATGTCAACTAAACATAGTCGAGAATAAAAATCTGTTCAGTGGTTCAAATTGCACGTTATTTTGCATTAAATGCACGTGATTCAGTTAAACTAGATGCTAAATTTCACGACACAACAGTGTCTTCCGCCTATGCATCTTGCTTTCTTGCTTTGGATTGCTAAGAAAGTGTATTCCTACAATAAATGCTAACTCCCTTTAAACTCCTTCAAGGAGTTTTTATCCATTTCTTCGTTGGATTATGAAAAAATTCGGCAATAACTTTTCTCAAAGATAAATAAACCAATAATATCAGTTCGAAAAATACCATGTGTGCCACTTTTCTTCTTTCAGTCGTTGCCCAGAAAAGCGGGCGAAATTTCACATTTTCACATCTCTATAGTCAATGTACAATTTATTTTATTGTTAATGGTATTATTATGTATAGCACGTTAGGCTCTTTCGATTATTTCCTACACAGCCGGTTGTATTGAATTTCTCAGTTAAAAATATTTTCTCAAAATTTCCTACGTACTTAGGCCAGGTCCTTTTTTCAATTTCTCTTCATAATAATTGTTTTCGCTAGGAACAAACTGTTCACTTTTAAGAACGCTTTTCGACTTAACATTGAAAGGATTGTATTTCTCGTCATCCAAATGAAACTCAGTATCAAATTTATCTTTTATAATGTAGGGCGTTTCCTTTTGGATGTAATCTCCTTTTCCTCTCAAAATATAGGGCTCTTCGAAATCCTTGTGATTAAAAGGTCGAGTGTCGTTTTCTTTGAGAAAATATGGTTTGTAGTTTTCATTCCTAGCTTTTGACGATTTGCTTGGCTTTCGTTGATTTCTCAAATGCTCAGGAATCACAGAATTTTTAAGATGAAGCAACTGAGTGTTTGTCACTTCGCAATCGATTTGCATCATCGTTACGTGATTTGGTGGAGCAGAAAACGTTTCTGTAAGTTAATATTATTAAAGTATTACACAAAATTAGAAAAATTATTTTTTTAGAATGTAATATTAGGGGAGAGACGATACCCTAGGAACGCTTCGACTTTATGAATTTTTTGCGTTAAATAATAATAACGTATAAATCGACGTACACGTTCCAACAGTGTAGCATTTTATCATCATATTAATTTATTTCAAACAGGATTTAGCGTTCTTGTTTATAAAAGAAAAGCATAATACACTAACCCTACAATCTGTTCGAAACGCATTATTTATCAACTGCCCCAAGATTTTAAGTCATGTCTTTCGATTGGCTTCATATTTTCAGAATTGGTTGCCTACTTAATGGTAATTCCCCCCCATTTGTAGACTTTTGTTACCATCCTTTTCCAAACTACAGGAGGTGGAATTTTCACCCCTAACGTCGGTAGCTGTATTTTCGAACTGCTATAACTTCCTTTCTAAAACAGGGTGGCTACAAGATTCAATTTTTCAATTTCCCTGACTTTTCCCTGACTTTCAGACGAATTTCCCTGACAGAAAAATATTAACAATGTGAATAAATTTTCAATAATAATGCTACTGAAATTTACAAAAAAAATTTCGCATAATATCACTTCAAATCTCTTAAAATTCGTAAAGATCTCTAAAATTCACAACCTTGGAAATCTCTTAAAACTCCTTGAAATTTCTTGAAATTCCTAGATAGAAACGTCTTAAAATTCCACAAAATCCCTTCAACAAATTTGTTAATATTCCGTGAAATCTCTTAAAGTTTAACTCATTCTTTTAATATTCCTCAAATAATTTGAAATCCTTTAAATTCCACAAAAAGCTTCAAAATCTTTTAAAATTTAATGTAATCCTTCAAAATTTCACAAAATCTTTTTAAAATCTCTTGAAATATCTTAAAATTCCACGAGGAACTTTAAAATCCCTTAAAATGCATCAAAATCTCTTAAAATTCCATGAGAAAAATTAAAATTCCTTAAAATCATTTTAAAACTGTCAAAATTTCTTTACATTTTTACAAGCTTCTTAAAATCCTTTACAATTCCAAGAAAAAATTTTAAATCCTTTAAAATACGTAAAAATCTCTTAAAATTTTTGAAAACCTCTTGAAATTCCTTAAAATTCCACAAAATTAAAAATCATAAAAACCTCGTGAAATCTTTTTAAATTCCATGAAGAACATTAAAAACTCTTAAAATCACTTTTTTAAAATAAAAATTTCTTCAAATTCTTACAAGCTTTTTAAAATCCTTTAAAATTCCACGAAGTGTTTTAAATGTCAAAAATCTCTTTTAATCATTAGAAACCCAGAGAATGTCAAAGATTGCCTGGAAATTCTTTATAATCCTTCGAAATCCTCGGACATTTCCCTGACGTTTCCCTGATTTCCCTGACAAACTTTTTTTCCCCTGACATTTCCCTGACTTCCCTGACATGTGGCCACCCTGTAAAAGTGCGATTTAAATTTTTGAGGAGTGCTTTCGAAAGGATTTTTTACGCTCTTTCATTCTATTAGATCCATTTATTATTATTTTTCCATTTTCATAAACAAATTATTGAATTAAATGTTTATTTAAATTTTCTTATCATTGGAGCACTTTTGATTTTTTTAAAACTAATTTTAAAAGAAAGCTTGGTTCTAGCTTTTAAATCTACAAAAAAATAAATCCAATGATGTAGTTTTTTCGTTTACTATACCTCGCAGCAATTTATTCTTTATACATCAAAAACTAAGGGGCCATCCCTAAACCACGTGGACAATTTTTCACCATTTTTTGACTTCCTCTCCCCCCCTCGTGGACAGCCGTGGAATTTTGACGGGACCCTCTCCCCAACTGTCCACGTGGTTTATGGTTGGCTCTTAAGTTCTTTAAATTAAAAATAGTTAATAAATAATTTTAATAACCATTAAAGAAATTGATTTGAAAAGTATCACAGAAAATTTGTGAAACTGTTAATTTATATAGGAAAAAGACATTTTTCAGGCTATAAAGGTTACACAATTCGACAGTTTTTGAAAAACTAGAAAATTGTTATTTGTAATATTTGAAATTTAAAATAAATTTGTTTAAACTAAGTCTTGTATTGACTATTTTCTATCAAATGATAAATAAATGCACTATAATTTAAAAAATGATTCATTCAAGTTTTAGTTAATGATTAATTATATATAAAAGAACTACTTAAATTTTATGCATTCTGGACTTTCTATCCTTTCTTTTTCTTGATAATTTTTCTAATAGTTTTGGTTTTTTTTTCATCCTTGTTCTTTGTAGTTGCCTTATTTATTTTTTTTTTTTGAGATTTATTTCTCTTTCTATTGGCCGAACCCATGACTTTATTAGATTTCGATTTATTTTTTAATTATACTTCTAAAAAATTACAATTATTAGTGACATTTCATATTAAGTTAAATAATCGAATTCGATCATGTCCAATACATACCGCAAAACATTGTCTCAAAGGTACCGCTTTAATTTTTTCAGATATTATTATCAGATATATATCAGAAATATATTTAACCACCAACAAAAAGTTTATATTTGATTTTATATTTTTAAATAGATTTGTCCCAAGGCTACCGTCGTCCCAAAGGTATCTCCCCGTCCCCATCTCTCCCCTAATTAATTTTGACTAAAAACTTACCATTGAGGGGAAGTGCAGGGAATACAAGAGACATTTTCGGTCTGACTGTATTATTTTGCCTCGAAGCTGGAAGTAATAAATGTTCTCCGCTGAACCATACGACATAAAAGGTGTCATCTTTCCTCCTAAGAGCGTCAAAAAGTTCAGCATGATCTCTGAGAGTCGGTGAAAAGACTTCAACAGCATTGTTATTTTGCCAAGAAACATTATTCGACTTCGGCTTGACTTCGAGTTTCTCCTTCGTAGGTGGTTTGAGCCTATCCATAATTTTTTTGTGGCCCATAGAGGGTTTTGATAATAAATATTCGCCTAAGGACTTGACCTCTAATTCAGTTTTAGTCGGTTTGGTCCAATTATCTCGATCCGAATCTCCGCCAATCCAGCGACGAAGTTCGTAGTCCAAGCGTATCGACTCAGTTTGGTTTATAAACATTGGACACATCGGATGAAGCATCGTTTTATTGAAACTATCTGTTGATGAGTTAGTTTCTTCAGAATCTGGCTCTGTCCAAAGTAAACTTCTACTGTGCCTCACATTTGGCAAAGGCAAGTGGGCTGACATTGATTCTATTTTTGGTTTTGTTTGGAAAACACTTAAATTGAAAAGAAAAGAAAATTAGAGGGCGAAGAAGAAATTTTTATTGTTTCATGAATAATAAATTGATTTATCGGAAATAACCGATTGATTTGGAATCAATCAGGGGACAAATGTTTTGTTGAAAAAAGATTTTACGTACCCAAAATTACTAAAGTTAAAAGAAACCATACAAAGAACTGCGAGAAGCATAACGGTGTTCTTTCTATTTGCATTTAGGTTTACATTCCTTCCCCTACTCCTGCCTCCATTTAATTCTTCGACTTCACTCAGCCTCTGTTTCAAAGCAGCATTTTCCTTTTAAAAAATACACAAAAGGAAATTAAAAGAAAGAATTAAAATCCAGTTATGTGGAAATTCTCTCAATTTTAATTTGAAATGTAAATAAAAATAGGTATTTACAGCCTGAAGTTGTTGGTTTTGCTCCTGAAGATCAGCAATCTGGTTCTCTAGTGCAGTAACATACTCCTTCTTCTTTTTTCTCGAAAGACAAGCAGACTCCCGATTCTTAATCATCCTCTGTTGTCTCTTTAAGGCTTTAAGTTCGCTCTCTTGTCTTCCAGAAAGGTTAATAAACTCCGAAACTTCGTTCTTAATAACTATTGGCGTACAATTTGGATTATCTTTTAAAACTAAGGGAGTGCAGATTGCAGGATCTTTTGGCATGACAATAGGTGTCGCTATCGAATTTGCACTCTGAATTTGTACTTTTGGAATGGAGTTGATGATTTTGACTTGATTTGTTTGAGAAAAGGTTGTGCCCTTATCGATCTTCACGTGCTGCGAAAAAGTTGTGCCTTTTTCGACTTTCACGTGCTGAGAAGGTAAAATATTCAACTGATTTTGAACCTTCACTGTCCGGTTTATCGGTAAGCTTTGTATTTTTAATTGTGGTGTTCCATTTTGCTTTACTTTTTGTGAGAGAGCTGCGAAATCCTGGGCGCTAAGGATTATCGTTTTTCGTGGTTGCTCTGCAATAAAATGTACTTATTTAATTTTGTGTTAAATCAGCATCGAGAATTTAAATAGCAAAGTACATAAATGGATTTAAATAATTTGTTATCGATTTTTTTCAAGGAAACGAACCTTCACTTTTGGCTGAAGTTTTGTTGAGTCTGGGTTGAATACAAACTCGTTTTGCTGAGTTTCCTTTAGATAAAACAAATTTGGTGGAAGAGTTTTCTTGTGCGTTGTTGACAGGATATAATTTTATTTGTTGCGTCACGGATGGATTTAATAGCTTTGGTGGAGAAGTAGGCTCAATTTGAGGAGGAGATATTGGAGGTGTTTCCAACATAAACTAAAACAAATAGAAAGATTTATTATTAATGCCTTAAATCAGCAATTAGAACAAAAAGTTGCAAATTTATTCATAAATTGCGTTTCGAGTTTTAAAAGTTCAAATACTCAAAATTTGTCAAAAAAAAATGTTCTATCAAATCGGTGAAATACGTGTTATCTAAAATCCTTTGAAAAACAACATATTTCATCTGAAAATGATTCTGTGGCTTGAACGAGTATAGCTTGCATGATTTGAAATGAATTCGGCCTACTAAAAAATATAACTATACCAGGGTGTCTACTCAATTCCTGAAAAAAAATTCCCTGACTTTTCCAGGTATTTATAAATTTTTCCAGGTACACATTTTATTTTTATTTATTTACTTGCAGAAATTCACCCGGCGTTGCTCAGGATTTTAAGATATGTACTTCCAATTACTTTAAGGAATTTCAAGGGATTTCATAGAGACTTTAAGTGATTTTAGGGAATTTCAAGTTATTTTAATGAATATCACTTTGAGAAGGAATTCAAAAGATTTTAAGGGATAGCATGGGATTTAAATACATTTTAAAAGTTTTGTTCAGAAATTTTAAGGGATTTTGCAGAATTTTTAGATACCAAAAGATTTTTTTAATGAATTTTGAGAGATTTTAACATTTTCTTAAAGAAATTTTACGTATTCTTGTGTAATTAAACGGATTTTAAAAGCTTTTTAGACGTTACAAAGGATTTTGTGGAAATTAAAAGTATTTCTCTTCACATTTTTAGTACTTTTAAACCAATTCTCTTGAAATTCTTAAAATTTTAAGAAAACCTAAGGATTTCTTGATATTTTAAGGAACTTCAAAAGATTTTTAAAAGAGTTCAAGACAGTTTAAAGATTTTCAAGAGTTTTCACAAGATTTCAAGGGATTTTTAAAAGAGTGTGAAAGAGTTATGAAAAGGATGTTACAAAGATTTCAATAGATTTTACAATATTTCAAGACATCCTAATGGATTTTATCCGATTTTAAATGACTTTAATGAATTTCAAGGGATTTTAAGAGATTTCAAGTGGCGTCAAGTGATTGTAAGGAATTTCAATGGATTTCTAAAGAATTCAAGAGAGTTTAAGGATTTTCAAGAGACTTCAAAATATTTTAAGATTTTTAAAAGAGTTTGAAAGAGTTATGAAAACGAAGTTACAAAGATTTCTATATATTTTACAATATTTCAAGACATCCTAATGGATTCCATCTGATTTTAAATGACTTTAAGGAATTTCAATAGATTTTTAAAGAATTCAAGAGAGTTTAAGGATTTTCAAGAAATTTCAAAATATTTTAAGATATTTCAAGGAATTGATTCTAGTGTGGAGGACATCAAATGAAATCCCTTAAAATCCCTTAAAATTACTTGAAATTCTTTTAAATCTTCTGTAAATGTCTTAAAATCGTTTAAAATATTTTAAAATCCGTTGGAGTTCATTAAAATATCTTGAAATCTCTAAAAAAAACAGTTTGATAACTCTTTTCAACTGTTTTAAAAATCTCTAAAATCAATCAAAATCTCTTAGCATCCCTTGAAATTTTGTTAAATCATTTAAAGTCTTTTTATCCCTTGAACTTCCTTAAAATCACTACAAATCTCCAGAAATCCTTTTATAATTTTTGAAATCTTATGAAATCTCTTAATAATAATAATAAAAGTTTTGGGTTTTTGGAACATTGGAAACGTTTTTTTATATTTTTATTCCAATAAATGTAAAAAAAATCGTCAGACTAGACGTCTGAAACTTCAAACCAATTCATATAGTATAGATAATTATTAAAAGAATGAAAATTTGAATTTCACTGCGATCTGAATTTAAACTTCCTGTTTTTTAATTATATTCCCGGTCATTTCCCGGTCTTTCTCGGTTTCCCGGTCAAGTCACCACCCTGGTTATTTAATTTGTTAAAAAAAATTAAGTACGCTCAAAAAAAACTCCCTAACTTTGAAAAAATCCCCTGACATTTCCAGGTATAAAAAAATTCCTTGACAATCCCAGGTTTTCCAGTTTTTCCAGGTTGGGTAGACACCCTGTGTACGGATTTAAGTTAATTCTATTACCTTTCCATCACTAGACGTAGTCGAAGAAGCATCATTATGCCATTCTTGTCCACTACTATCGGAGTGACTAGGACTAGGAGAAAGGGGTAATGAAGATCTTGGACTTACTGGCTCGATTTTGATCTGATTTTCGAATTTAATACCTTCTGTAATTTCTGTTAGCAATTCCGATTCATCGGGAAGGGAATCTAAACCTGTAATATAAAAAAATTCAAATCAAATCAGAATCAGATAATATTTTTTTAAAATATTTGAATTCTCTTTAAATTAAAATTAACTCACTATCAGGATAAATGTTTTGAAAAACATCCAAATCCATGGGCATGAAGTTCATGCTCAAGTCTTCCGTATTGTACGATGATGGAGATTCCAAGGCATTTTTTATTATATCATCTGGACTCTCATCGTAAATTGGAGATCCCTCGCCTCCCAAAAGAAGCGGGATGTCCAATTCAGTACTGAGATCTTGAATAAAATCTGATCGGAATTCCTCATCTGAAAATTAAAAAGAAAGATTTGTTTTATATTTAACAATACATTCTCGAGTAAATTTCGAAGGGACTTAAAGATGACGAACAAATTCTAAAGGAGATTTCTATTTCTTGCTCTTAAAAGATCTCATTTCGTAATATCATTACAAAATTTCAATTTTGCTTCAATCTTTTTATACATTTTAGAAATAGAAACAAAAAATCTATTTTTCAACAAAAAAAAAAAAACAATGTTTTTTCGCTTTCAATGGTAGTATTTTGAACTGAAAGTAACACTGCAAGCAGAGCGGTTTTCTTCCTGCGTTAATAAGCAGTTCTTGTCAAGGTGTGTCTAAAATTTTAGCGCTGACGATGTTTCACGTTAGCCGTGTGTCGGCGTGAACGAGGCGAGTAGTTTTGTGTCAATGAACTTTCTTGAAGCCGTTTTGCTACATCTCATCGGCCGAAAGTGAATTCAAGTTTTACTATGACCAATGTTCACAATCTCGAGTTCCGGCCGGCGTTTTAAAAACTCATCTCAATCAAATTCAACTCTAGAATCTTAAAACTATTTTCGCTCCAAAAATAAACTTCAGATAATATTTAAAACCTAAATAAAATTTGTTTAATCTCTAAAAATGTAATTTTCATAAATTATTTAATTTCAAACTAATTTTTGCCAAATTTAACTTTCAAACTCTCATAATAAAAATCGGAAATATTTATTTTCGGGCAAAATCTTTCTGCCGAAAAACCAAAATCCCAAATGTGAAAAAATACCGAAAAAATAATTCCCGAAAAAAGCAAATTACCGAATAAAAATAATATTATCGAAAATGTTTATGAAAGGAATTTAAATATACTGAAAATATTTATTAAAGAAAGTAGAAAATTATCGAATTATCAATTTCTCGAATTTTCAAATTCCAGAAAATAAAAAAAAAAAAGAAATTTCAAAAAATGTAAAAAATTTCTCTTCAAAATTATTATTTAAAATTTCTCCCTAAAATTTTTGACAAAAAATTCTCTAAAATTTTGAACACAAGTTTTGTACGAAAATTTTAAACATTTTTTTGGCAATTTTTTTTTTATTTTCGGGAATTTCAAATTTCGGTAATTTTCTACTCTCAATAATAAATATTTTTAGTATATTTAAATTACATTACTAAAGATTTTCAGTAATATTAGTTTTATTCGAGGAATTGAAATTGTATACAAAGGTAAAAGTCTTCTTATCAAAAGTTCAAATTAAAGTCTCTTATCAATCAATACTCGTTGCACCTGTTCTAAATGCACACTCGACTTTAATTCGAAAGTTCTAGTTTCTTGAAAACATAAATGATCTGAATTCAAATTGTCAAAAAAATTGACCCATTTACCCTTTTGTATGATGTGTAACACTTACGTGCACTTGTTTGTTTTAGAATGTCATAAACATTGTTTACCGTATGAGGTAGCAGTTAATGACTTTATATACGTACTATAATTAGTAATTACATACATTATATAAAATTTTTAAAAAATATCGAAATTAAGGAAAATAATTATTAATTATAGTTTTTAAAAACATGCTAAACTTAGAAAAAATATTATTTTTATTTAATTTAACTACCAAATATTTGTCTATTAATTTTTAAATATACCTACTTTTACGTCATTATTTCACTTCATAGTCATAATCCAATTTTTATTTCTTAATCATAAAAAATATAATGGTTTCTTATTTAAATTTCGATTTTGCAATATGAATTCAACCAAGCAAGATGTTTTGCTGAATTGTCAAACGTAAATTTACTCTTTAAATTAAATTCCCAGGCAAAATTCGATGGAAAGTTATTGTCGTGTTCATTTTAATTTCGAGTTTATTAGTGTTGATAATTTATTGAATTCCTTTAAAAAAATTAAAATATAATTTTAAGTTGCATCTTTTACACTTAATTTAGAAAAATTGTCTAGAGTTGAATTTATCTGTGATGAATTCAATGCCTACTCAAAAAACCTTATCTCTTTTGTAGATATTTCTTTTCCTCAGATAGAAGGGACATAGAATCTCCCCAAAGAATTTCTGGAATTCAGGGAGAAATACGCCCCTTACGCCCATTAAAATATCTTGATAAAAATCAGATTTTCAGAAATTTTGAACTATTTAAATATAAATTTACCTAAAAACATAAATGAAAGTAAATTTTACATTTATCACAAAAATTAAACAATAATTGTTTCCAATGATAATTAAAAATAAGTTTTAATTTTAATTTTTCTGAATCTCTGCTTTATTGTTTTTTATCAAATTAATTCCTAACTTATCTGCAAAGAATTATGAGATTAGGAATCACATTTCACCCTTGAAACAGGATAAAGCATCGTAATGAAAACGCAACATATAAATTAAAATGAAAATAATAATAAAGTAAATTTTAAAATCTGTTCAAAATAAAATTCCTATGACTACTTAATTAAATTAACTAAAGTCTTAAAACAATTCACAGTAATGTTTCCAAGAAAATTTAACAAATATTTAACCAACTTACATTTAAAATTTTTTTATTAATACCGTTTCACCTTGGTGTACTCGTTTTATCTAATCTACCTTTTTGTTTTATCGTAAAAATACTTTCAATTCTTAAGAGCATGGGGTAATTACCATAAGAGCAAATTTAGTTTTCCCAACTTTACGTTCACAATAAAAAATATTTTTCGCTAAATTTAGGCCATTTACCTCCGTCTGCACGAAGCGGAGGTCAATGACCTAGTATTAGCGAAAAATATTAATTATTGTGAACGTAAAGTTGGGGAAACTAAATTGCTCTTATGGTAAAGTATCACATGCCCTTAAAAAATTTTTCTTTTCAAATGAAATAAAAATTGCTCCATTCTCGAATAATTTAAGAATTTTATAATTATTTCGTTCATTTGAAAATTCAGAACAGATAAAATGAGTTCAAAACGAGTTCAAAAAATTTCAAATGATTCCAAAATTTTTAAAAATATTATTGAGTATTTTAGGTGATTACAGGAGATTTAATTAAAGGGTTTTAAGAGTTTTCAAAAGATTTACAGTAAATTCAAAAATATTTCAAGATATTTTAAAACATTTTTGAGCAATTAATATAAATTATAAGGGATTTAACATATTTTTAAGAATTTAAAAAAAAACTTTCAAACATATATGTAGCTTTAGAGGCTTTGAGTGATTTCAATATATTTTAAAAGATTTCCCAAAATTTACGAATATTTCCAATTTAATATTTCAAAATCTAATATCTCTTGAAATTCCTTACAATTACTTGAAATTAATTTATAAAGTTTAAAAATTGTCCGGGAACAAATTGATATTCAGAAGCCATTTCTGAGCCGATTTGAACGTTTTTTTTAAAAATTAAAGCTAATAACATTCCGCAAAAAACTGTCGATCGAGATTTTGAAAAAAAAAATTTATTTTATTTTTTCTTAATTTATGTAATAACAAAAATGAAAAAAAAAAATTTTTTTTAAGAGTACCGGGTTTCAAGAAATACTTGGATTCAATCCCAAATACCTAGAATCAATGAAGCAATTATCCAGGAAAGTTGTCCAATAGCTTAGCAATTGTTTAAAAATTTAGTTAATTTGTTATAAACAAATAAGTATGTGAACATGGATTCATGGGGATTGGCAGTGATTCGTCAATTGATTCGCACTAAATATAAATAATTTATAGACAAAAACCGTTTTTTAAGTAAATTCATGGAAGACAATAAATAATTTGTTATTTTATAAACAAATTTTATAAACAATTGGCCATATCAGGTATTTATGATGAAATAAATAAAGTTTTTTCTACTGAATCGGCCAAAAATTATAGAGAAATGTCACTTACTTATCAGATTTAGTCATTCAATAACAATTGATGATTGTTTAAACAAATTTAATTAACAAATGCACTGTTTGGCTATTTTTAGAGGTAGAAACTTGGTTTTTTCAACGTAATGAAGTGTAAATGACTAATTTTTAAACCTTTAGGGAGTCTACATGACAATCAACAATTTAAATTGTTAACAACAATTGTATAAACAAATTTTTATCATCTTAGGCATTTTTTGAAAAAAAATTGCGTCTCTATGATGTATTAGCAGCTTGTTATTTACCAATGACTCTTTGCCATCAATCAATAACAATTGATAATTGTTTAAACAAAATTAATTAACAAATGCATTTTTAGGCTATTTATAAAAGTAAAAACATGGGTTTTTCGACGTGACCAACTGTTAATAACTAACTTTTAAACTTTTTTTTTAAGAAACCTCGATAACGATCCACTATTGTTATTGTCATCAATAATTTTATTGACAAATTTTTGTCCTCATACATTTGTAAACAAAAAATTCCGTTTTTTTTTTGTGGATACTTAAAATTAACGTAACCGTTAATCACCGACGCTAACAATTTTATAATAAATTTACAATTTTACAAATACTTCAAACAATTTACAACATTATATTAATAATTTTTAAACAATTGCTAAGCTATTGGTCAAATTTCCTGGATCCAAGTATTTCTCGAAACCCGGTACTCTTAAAAAAAAATTTTTTTCCATTTTTGTTATTAAATAAAAAAAAAAAATTTTTTCAAAATCTCGATCGACAGTTTTGTGCGGAATTTTATTAGCTTTAATTTTAAAAAAAGAACGTTCAAATCGGTTCAGAAATGGCTTCTGAATATCAATTTGTCCACGGACACTTTTTTGGCCCCACTGTGCCTCGGAAGAAAACATGACATATTTGTAACTGAAAAAAATGCTTAAAACTGCAAAATATAAAAATTGAACAAATAATTTACCTAAGGGCCAATTTTCATCAAAATCCATCATATTTAGGATACAGTGATCAGACATGTCCTTCATCTTTTCATCACCCTTTCTAAAAGTAGGAAAATACACACTTCCACAAACTTGTAAATTCAACGAACTAAAAATGAAGTCTCTAACAAATACAGTCTTGCACATCACATCTTATTCCTCGCACGTGTTTTACATTACTAAAACCGGATCAAACATCACTCTTCTTTTCATTAAAAACCCTACACCACCTAAATCAACGAAGATATTGAAATTCCCGTTCAATAGCCACTATTAATTTCCAAAGATAACCGAATTTTAGTTCATGCAACTGCATCTGAGTAAATAGTTCCAAAAGCTACACCATCAGTTCCTCCTGGGTTAATTGCTCCAGTTTATTGAATTTATGAGAATTTTTCGGAACCAATTTTAATTCCAAATAAATTCCATCAATTAGAATTAATTTATCTTCCACCAACAAACTTCCAGTCAGCTCTGCACAAAAAATCTCGTCTGCAATTCTGTTCCAGTTCAAATCCAAACTCTCTTATGTGTGAAGTGTCAAATAGTACATTTTTTTTTATCAAAACTTATAATTGTGGGCACAGTGCGTGTCAGAATATTTCCTGTTTCCGGAAAGGGTGAAACCACTTGTGGAAATTCTGCAGGTATCCTTTTGTTCTAGTTTTGATAAATATGTAAATTGTAGTGAAGAAAGTGAGATAAGTAGGTAAATTTAGTTCAAAATGAAGAAGTGGTGAATTTTATGTGATAACTTTACGTTTCAAATATTAAATTTCAAATCGTGGGGAACCGGCTTTTGGTCACAGGACAGGAGTTGAAATCGATTGTGAGTCACAGTTGATGAAGGAATGAAGTTCCCACTAAGGAAAGAGGCACGTTGAAGCATTGAAGGCAACCAGAAGGCAACGACACCGGCGAGACTTGAAGAGAGTGGGGTTTAAGTTAAACTGTAAAAAAGACTACAGTGCATTTAGTTTCCTTGACTATAGCTTGCTCCTTGCAGCCTTAATTCTTTAGGAGTTTAGGCTTCAGGTAACCATTAAATGCGGATACTCGAATCTAAATTCAGCAATGAATCTGTTATGCTTTACCGTAATTCTGTTGTGTAACTTTCTGATAAAAAAGTTTACACCGTATCGTAACGGATGCGCTTATCCGAAATTCGCGAACATGCTGGTAAAGTCTTATCAAAGTTATATGGCCATCGTGTGGTATAAATTTATAAATAGAAAAATAATCTTTAATTTTATTGTTACAGCGGAACGAAATTATTTCTTGATTATTCTATTAGGCCAGAACATTACATCTAGTCTATAAAATATTTTATTACTGCCCAAGATCTCTGAAACAAGCTTACACGGAAAAAAAATTCAACTTGTTGAAGTAAACACATGTACTTGTCTGATTCTACTTGAGACACGTTAATATTACTTTACCATAAGAAAACGAATTTTTAGAATGAAGAAAAT
>JAUESH010000047.1:1179078-1193310 GCA_032275165.1 Synergus magnus
CATATTCACTGAGGTAAACAACTATGATGCTATTATTTTGGCAGAATGTAATTGTGTATTTTTGAAGGTTATTGTCCGTAGAAAAATATGACATAGATGCCAAATCATAGAAACGTATACATATCTCTAGCGACATGTATGAGTAAAACCGGTAAATTTCAACTAACACCCCTGGTAAGTAATACAAGGAATAAACATCAAGTGTGTGTTAAAGTTGTTTATTGACTGAAGTTTCAAAAAGGATACAGTGAGAACAGTTGAATGTGTGAAGTGCACAAGAAATAAAATGGCAGAATTTCTCCGTACTAGTGTGCAAAAATTGAACAGTGAAAACTATTCGATATGGAGCCAGAAAATGGAGTTGCTGCTCATAAGGGAGGATCTGTGGGATGTCATCAAAGAAGAAGCGCCAACACCAATGAACCCTACATGGAAGAAAAGAGACGATAAAGCACGTGCAACAATCGATCTTCTCGTTGAGGATAATTAGTTGCTGCACATGCAAGGAGCAACCAGTGCGCGCGAAGCCTGGGAAAAGCTCAAGGAACATCACCAACAAGTTAGCGGCTTTAGGAGAGGAGTTAAAGGATAAATTAAAAGCTTTGCTCCTATTAAGCAGTTTACCGGACTTATATAGTGGGTTAATCACAAGTTTGGAGAGTAGAAGCGAGACGGATTTTACTCTCAATTTTGTTAAAGGAAGAGTGATTGACAAATACAAGAGACGCAAAGAGGGCCAAGGATTCGAAAAAAATAGCGAATCAGCATTCAAAAACGTCCACAGAAAGTCCAACCAGGATAAATGGCAGAAGGAAAAGGAATGTTTCTTTTGCAAGAAAACAGGACACTACAAAAAGGAATGCTTCCAATACAAAAAATGGAAAGCAGGAAAGGACAAGAATAAAAAGGCCAATGTGGTTACACAGTCTCAGGAACCTCAGGATGAATTTTGTTTTATAGCAACAGGAAGTAAAGAGGCTGAAGTGTAAAGGGATACTCGGGGAAATGTGTCTAAATGTTAACCGGGAACAAAGCAATAAAAATTCATGGTTTGTCGACTCAGGAGCAACGTGACCCATGTCCAGCTCAAGGAACTTTTTCACAGAGTTCGACCCCAACGTGAAAGGGTATGTTCAGTTGGCGGACAGCAAAAAAAGAAGCGAAGTGAAGGGCATGGGCTTAGGAATTTTAAACTGTATTGTCGACGGGAAAGTAAATCCAGTAAAAGTACGGAACGTGCTTTATGTTCCAGCTTTCGGATCCAACTTAATTTCGGTGAAGAAATTAACGGAAGGAGAATTCGAATTGAACTTCAAGGACGACATCTGCAAAATCATAAAAAAAGGTAAAGTCCTAGCCTGTGCACGGCATGGGAAGGACTCTAAGGATTTATATGAGCTTGAAGTAGTTGTCGAAAAGGCATGGGCTGCAGTAAGCACCCATCATAAAAGTAATTGCCAGCATACCTGGCACAAGCGTTTCGGTCACCGAGATCCAAACGCATTCAAAGATTTGGCCGAGAAGGGTCTAGCTACGGGGATAAAGATAAGCAACTGTGGCAAGAAAGAGATATGCGAGTGCTGTGTGAAAGAAAAATTAGCCAGACAACCTTTCCCAAAGGAAAGTACAACAAAAACACAGGCTACTTTTGATCTAATCCACACAGACATCTGTGGGCCAATGCAGACAGTAATCCCTGGAGGAAAAAGGTACGTCATGACAATTATAGACGATTACTCGAGATTTACAACTGTACACTTTATGGAGACTAAGGATGAGGCAACTACGTTTATTAAACAATTTATAGAGATGTCTCGAACGCAGTTCAATAAAACTCCAAAGTGTATAAGATCGGATCGAGGAAGGGAGTATTTAAATACAAATTTAAAAGAGTATTTAAATAATAAAGGTATAAAGATTCAATATACAGCTGCATATTCGCCACAGCAAAATGGAGTGGCCGAAAGAAAAAATAGATCACTACTGGAAATGGCCAGATGCATGCTGTTAGATGCTAACCTGGAAAAAAGGTACTGGGCAGAGGCTGTGGATACGGCAAACTTTCTGCAGAACAGACTACCGACCAGGGCAACAGGAAGGACACCGTACGAATTATGGTACAACAAAAAACCAGACGTCGGAAATCTGCACGTATTCGGCTGTGAAGCATACATGCAGATCCCAAAGGAAAAACGTCGGAAGTAGGACAACAAGGCAGAAAAGTTAATATTCGTCGGATATTCAGAAGAGTCGAAAGCATTTAGGTTGATCGACAAAGCAACTGATCGGATAAAAATTAGCCGAGATGTCGTATTTCTCGACAAGTTGGATCACGAATTTTTAAATGATTCAGAAAGTTCAGAAGTCGATCTTATGCTCAAGGAGAATGCCGAGGAATCAGAAAATTCAAGCGAAGAAGAAGTAGAAGAAGAAACATCTGCAGAATCCAGCCCGGAAGATGATAACTACAACCAAGAAGATAATCCAGGACCCTCCGCGGTAAGAAGATCTGGAAGAACAAACAAAGGCGTACCACCAGATAGGTATATGGGAATTTCAAAAATGAGTACCGTTTTAAATGAAGATTCAAGAAACAGAAACGAGGCTTTATCAAGAACTGATAAAGAGTACTGGGTAAAGGCAATGGACGAAGAAATCGACTCCCTACTGAAGAACGAAACATGGGACATCGTACCAGAGCTAAAGGGTATAAACATCGTTACCTGCAAATGGGTATTTAAAACGAAGCAGAACGCCGATGGATCGATCGACAGGTAAAAAGCGAGGTTGGTAGCACGAGGCTTCTCACAGAAATATGGTACCGACTACGATGAAGTTTTCGCACCTGTAGTGAGACAGACAACATTTAAGGTATTACTTGCGTTCGCAGGTAAAAAGAACCTAATCATCAAACATTTCGACGTAAAAACAGCTTTTCTCAACGGAGAACTAAAGGAAACCATCTACATGAGACAGCCGGAAGGATATGAAAAATCAGGAGAAAATGGAGCAGTTTGCAAATTGAAAAAAGGACTCTACGGATTAAGGCAAGCAGCAAAGATTTGGTATGAAAAATTAAATAGAATTTTAAACAATTATGATTTTTCGCAAAACAAGGTAGATCCGTGTCTCTGTGTTAAGAAAATTGGAAAAGATGCAATTTATATTATTGTTCACGTGGATGATTTTCTAATTGCATCAAGAAGAATGAAAGAAATAAATGAAACAGCTGATTTTTTGAAAACAAACTTCAATTTGTTGGATCTGGGAATTTTAAAAAGATATCTTGGCATCGAAATAAGGAAAATGATGAAGGATTATATTGCATTAAACAAGAAAAATACATCGAAACAATTTTAAACAGATTCGGTTTAGAAGATGCAAAAACATCAACCATACCATTGGACACAGGATATCTGAAGAACAGGCAGAGTTAACCTTCAATGGATCAAAGTGAAAAGTACCAACAGCTTATTGGTGCACTGTTATACATAGCAGTGAACACAAGACCCGATATAAGCGCAAGCGTCACAATCCTAAGCCAGTACAATAAACAACCCACAACAGCTGACTGGACGGAAGTAAAAAGGATTTGCCGATACCTGAAAGGAACCAGAGATTATGAGCTGGTGCTAGGCCGCTCTGGCGAAGAAATAGTAGAATTAATTGGGTATGCAGACGCAGACTGGGCGGAAACCCGCGATGACAGAAAGTCAAACAGCGGTTACTTATTCAAATTTTTAAATGCAACAATCAGCTGGGGATGTCGCAAACAAACGTGCGTCGCTCTATCATCAACAGAGGCTGAGTATGTCGCACTAACGGAAGCATGTCAGGAAGCCTTATGGATTCATAGATTACTTGAGGACTTCACATTTGGAAAACAGGATAAAATAGTAATCTACGAGGACAATCAAATCTGTCTAAAAATGATTAGCAACAAAAAGTTTATCCACAGGACGAAGCATATAGATACTAAATTTCACTTCGTCAAGGAGCTGAAGGAGAAGCAATTAATTGATTTTCTTTATTGTCCAACAAACGAAATGATCGCTGATATGCTCACTAAACCGCTAAATAAAATTAAACTAAAGTATATGGCTCAGGAGTGCGGATTAAAGGCACAATAAGTACAATAATGTCGTTGAGGAAGGGTGTTGGAATACACCGACAATATATACACTTATACACACACACACACACCTACACACCAATCCAGCCTGCAGTTCATCGAGGACAGGACATCTTAAAGGAAAATGACCTGAAGGGATAAATGACCTGAAGGGAGTAAGGCCAGTTCAGTTCCGGATGAACCGTCAAGTCAGTCACCCACAGTGACAAATAATTTTTTAACAGAACTCTTAAAGTGCATTCAGTTTCATTCATTCAAATTCAGTTTACAGATTGTTGTCTCTATATGTAACTCTTTTTGTATAAACCACCGTGCTCTGATTTATATTAAAATACATTTATATTCTATAGTGAAATTCTGTGTGTTTTAATTCATTTTACAACACCAATCGAAACAAATTTTTTCCGGTAAAGTACTATCTGATAGGACTACACTTTGCCCAAGTTTAAGTTCGATCAGACAAAGTCAAATTTCGTGGTGGTTACACTTGAGAAATAATGCCCCATATACGTTACGTCTACGTTCAAAGGTATTTAGGATGGCAAGAATTTAGTGGAAAAGGTTTGTTTTTAACTTTTAAGGGTTTTTACCAGGTTAGGTTTACGTTTTTAAGTTCAATATATTAGTGATTTTGTTTGATTGTGTCAATTGACGAAGAGGAAGCCTAGCGTGTATTAAATATTTTTTTTTAATTGTTCCTGTTTATAAGACTTTTAATTTCAATTAAACTGGAAATATTATTGTTGATTAAATTAAAATATTAATAATTTTAAATTTTCCAAAAACAAAAATGATTAAAAATTATCTCTCTATTTGTAATTTATTTATTTAATTTAAATATTTTTGTAAGAATACATTTTTTCTCAAATTTCAAATTTTAAAGGTTATAACTTTTTTATTTTTTAATGTAAAAGAGTCATATTTTTTTTTTAATTATTCAAAAGTCTTCCAAGAATACGATTCCGAACCGAATTTCATAATAAAAAAGTAGAACCTTTAAAAAAAAGTTTTTGGTAAAAGGGCCCTTATCGTCGGTTATTTTAAAAGTAACGTTATTGTTGTTATTATATGCTATAAAAATATCAATACTGCAATTTTTTAATTTTTTTGATACTATTGTTTCATTTCATTAAAAACCTGTTTAACTTCCGACTCTAAGTGTATTTTTTGTTTTCCTAAACTTTAACTTTGACTTTCTCGAAATGTGGTTTTATGAATTTACAACTTCAAAAGTGCCCCGGGGACAGGTTTTTTGACATAAAGTGTTTATTTTTGGCTCAAAATGTCGGGAATTCATCCGGCTATACGGCCCTATACGTAACTCCATTTCGACAAAAAGGGCCCTTTTCATGCGGACGCCCACATATTTACGACTCACGAGGTTATTTTACTTTAAAAACCTTTAGTAAATGACCGAAAAGTCGAGAATTCGCAAATGTTGAATTGTCAATGATAAGCAACGACCATATTGAATCTCGAAAATATGGAAACTCTAAACTTGTCGATATCGAATATAGCCGCCTCCTGTCATGACACGTGGTTCGCGCCTTGCAAAATCTCCAGTTTTCGATCATTTACTAAAGGTTTTTAAGTAAAATAACCTTGTGAGTTGTAAATATAATTAGTGAAAGTAGTCGGAATTGAAAAATTGATGCCCAAAAACGCAGTCAATTAATTGAATCTCGGCTGTGACACCTGACACTTGTGTCTTTTTCTTCATCTGAAAGTTCTGTATGTCAAGAGTTTATAATTGTTTTAACCTGAATTTGTATAATTGAACCGCCGGCGACTAAAAGGGAATACGCGTGGATTCTGCCTGAGAAGTATTGTCCTGAAAGTTAATTTTAAAAATCTTTCGAATTTTAACTTTAATGACCAATCCTTATAGAGAATTTCAAGTCGCATCTTTTTTTCCTCTTGCAAAAATTTTTAGGTTTTGTAGTTTTCGAAGTAATTGGTAAAAAGTGGATTTTTCGAAAACGAAAAATTTCAATCTGTTTTCACTTCAATTCGCGATAATTTAGCCAATTTTCAGAACTTTTTATCTTGACCAATACCAAATAACGTGTTTAAGTCTTCTGAAACCATCTAAGCAGGGAAAATGAAAATATTGTCATAAGCAAAAAAGTTGTTCATTTTTTTTTTTTGAGACTTTGTAAAGATCATGAATTTCAACCTTCAAGCGCTTCGTTTATCGAGGAAAGAAAGATGCACCTTGAAATTCTCTAAAAGGTTCGGTCATGAAAATTAAAATTCGAAAGATTTTTAAAATTAACTTTCAGGACAATACTTCTCAAGCTGAATCCACGCGTATAATCCCCTTTTGGTCGCCGGCGGTTCAATTGTCCATAACAATTTGAACTTTTGGTAAACTGAACTTTAACAAGTATTTTTTTCATACCCCCCCTGAAAACGCTCCTTTTAAGTCCCGTTTTGCGGGCGTAAAGTTGTACTTTTAAGACCAGTAACGATCAGCGGGCGTAAAAAAAAAAACTAATTTGACCCACTCCGAAATCTAACAAAGTTTCAATTCGACATAATCCAACCCAATCCGAAATCTCACAAAATTTCAATTTAAATGAATCCGACCTAATCTGACCCAATCTGACCTAGACGTCGCATTTTCAGGAGGGGTCGGACAAAAAATATTGTGTGTACCTAGGGCGAAAGGATATTATACCTCGTGTGATTGACGACCTCGCTTCGCTCGGGCGTCAAACTTCACCCTCGGTATAATAACCTTCTTTTCGCCCTAGATACACAATATACTATTATCGAGTCAAAACGAATACTCGAGATCGTAACAAATTAACGTCGACCAATCATACAGCCCTTTTTAGAAAACCTTTCTAGATTTTATTAATATGATGCCGAATTTGATGTTTTCAAGGAATTATAAGGGATTATAATTATAATTAATTATAATCCTTCTTGATTTAACAATTTTGAGAACCACTGAAAAAAATTGGGAGATGGGAAACTATGTAGGAAACTGTAATGGAAACTATATAGGAAACTATATATAGGATCCGGGCTCAAATTACTATATAGTTTCTCATATAATTTCCCATATGGTTTCCCATATAGTTTCGGATATGGTTTCCAATATAGCTTCCCATATACTTTCCGATATAGTTTCCTACATGAGATTTTTCAATAGGGTTGAATGAAAAAATACTCCCATATTTTTTTCAGATTAAACAAAAGTTTTTAGATATGGCGATATTTACATATTATTTAAATTACAATTATTTACTATGTTTTTTTGAAAAATAATTTAAAATAAATGAGTGGCTGAAAGTAAAAAGTGGATAAAAACATTTCGTTTGTAAAAGTGGATAACGTAACACTAAAACGAACGCTGATTGGTTCTGCCTGTTCCGTTTTTGCTCTGAGAATTAACTTTGTCCCATTTTTACTCTGAAGAATTTTTTATCCCACTTTTACAAACGAAGTATTTTTATCCACTTTATACTTTCAGCCGTTAAAATTAGACCCCAAACTTTTAAAACCATATGCTGTAAATTACTTGCGCGTATAATTACTTCTGAATTGTTTTGAATTCCCAAGAAGTTTTTTGAATTCTGAAATTCACCTGATTATCAAAATTGCTATTTGTTAACACGTCGGCGCGGCGCCATCTTGATTTAGTTTAAATAGTTGAAAACTATTGAATTTAATCTCTAATTATTAAAATTGATGATTGATGATGTTGTAATATAAGAATTTTATTTTGCTCTGGGCTTTCATAATATTGTACTCTCTTTTTCATTCAGATTCAGCATGTCCGAACGGATAAGTGCTTGATGAGACCCATGGTGAAAGGATCGTATGCTCAACCTGCCGGAAACGTGATGCTTCTCTCTTGTATAGATCCACCCAATTTGGTCCAGATGTTTGTGATGACCAAAGAGGGCGTGATAATGACTGATGAGAGCGTCTGCCTTGATGCACCTGAAAGAGATACTCGACACGAGAAACCGAAAGTCAAAATTATGATGTGCAATGGTCTCGAAAGGCAAAAATGGGAATACCATGAGAAGGTTTTGAAAACTTTCTCTTTCATGCATCCTCAATTTAAGGGCATTGGAACACACCCCTTTCAAATCCTTTCCTTTTAAATCTCTTGAAGTCATTTAAAAATATTTTTTAATTATTCAAAATCTCTTAATATCCCCTCAACTCTTTTGAAACCTTTAGAGATTTTTTTAAATCCTTAGAAATCTCTTGAAAATTCTTGTGATTCTTTTTTGTTGAATTTCTTTGATATTCCTTAAAATCAATTGAAATATCCTGAAATCTCTTCAAATTGCTGAAAATTCATAAAATGTCTTAAAATTGCTTGAAATTTCTTAAACTATTTTGAAATCTCTTAAAATACTTTGAAATGCTTTAAAATAATTAAACTGCATCGAACTTGGTTTTAACGCCCTTAAAAATAAAAAAATACGCTAGGGTCGGTGCACCGGTTTTGGCCACCGCAAGCCTGTAGTGGCCACCAGCACAATTTTCGAATTTATTACGATTCCGTTGGCTCTACTGCAAGTTTATAAACGCATTTTTGACGTTGGTGACAGTTAGGGATGGGCGATCCTTGCAGTAGAGTCAACGGAACCGTAATAAATTACGAAAATTGTGCTGGTGGCCACAATAGGAGCAATGGCCAAAACCGGTGCATCGACCCTACTCTATCTTTTTTTTTTTTTTACATATGTTCGATAATTAGACTCAATAATTAAACCTTACAAATTTTCAGACCAGAAAGTTGTTTCACAAATCATCAGAATTGTGTCTGCAAGTCTCGCCAGATAATAAAGAAGGACCAGTAATTGCTCCATGTTTCGAAACTGTGGAACAAGAATGGATAATGAAGTCAATTTCGTGGAAATAAAGTCAGTCTTATCAGTTGACTCGTCAATACATATGTAGAATTCACAAAACGAATTTCAGTGGATTTTTAATTTAACTAACAAGGAGACCTTATGGTTTCGGAAATTCAGATCGGGATGAGATTCAGCAGATTAGTAGTATCCCTTAAAGGTATCCACACAGTAAAGCAATAAAGCGCGCTAGCCAGAAGATTCCGAGAAAACAGGCTCTAAAGTGTTACGCGCAGCGGATAAACTTCCGAAAAGGGTATATGTCCGATTGTCTTCGGACTCCGTATATTTATGTATTTTGATGCGCTGATTACGAATATGATAGTGAAAATTGACGCAAATTTGATTTTTAAGGTCAAACCCCAAAAAAACTGATTTTTAGAGTGTTCTTTTGCGTTTATTTTACTTAATACGCAGGAAAAATGTTCCAAATATAACAAAAGTTGTAGACCTTATCGAAATACACATTTTTTGTTTTACAGATTTTTTTATACGAATGATACTTTCCGAGAAAATCAGTGATATATCAATTTTCATTAAAAACCTATAAAAATCATGGCTTCTTGCCTTTATAACAGCCAATATGCAAAATTTCACAAAATTTTTCAAATAGGTGCGGTCGATCTGGGTTCGATACCTCTCGAAGAATTTTTTTTTTTTTTTAAACATTTTGCTAAATTTTGCGTATTAAGTGAAATAAACGCAAAAGAACACTCTAAAAATAAGTTTTTTTTGGTGTTTGACCTTAAAAATCAAATTTGCGTCAATTTTCACTATCATATTCGTAATCAGCGCATCAAAATACAGAGTCCGAAGACAATCGGACATATACCCTTTTCGGAAGTTATTTGCTGCGCGTAACACTTTAGAGCCTGTTTTCTCGGAATCTTCTGGCTAGTGCGCTTTATTGCTTTACTGTGTGGATACCCTTAAGGGATACTACTAATCTGCTGAATCTCATCCCGATCTGAATTTCCGAGACCGTAAGGTCTCCTTGTAAGAGCGTTGAAACGAATTTCTAATCATAAAATTTAATTTCCTCATTTTACTTAACAAATATGAAGGTTCACGGGAAAAAAACTATCATTGTCATTTAAAAAAAATTAGATAAAAGCTTATTACTTATTACTTACAGCTTATTACTGATAGATTCAAATTTTTTCTATTTGGTATTGTTAAATAAGGAGTTTGGGAACAAGAATATATAATTCATTATCTTGTTTTATATTTGTGAATCTTGTGTAAAGGATGGAAACTTTTAAATCGAATAATTTACAAAAAGTGATAATGATCGTTTTCCCCGTGACCCTTCATACTATAATTAGATATTTTTTCGCTCTTTAGCGCTATTCACTTTTTAAAAAGTAATAAGTATAGCGAGTTAGTAATACAGATCTCATCCACACCGACAGACTCTAACCATGGTAAAAAAACCTGCCTTACCGATAATCTACATTACCGGCAGTAATATAGTTCTGTAAATCTGAATTACAGACTGCAGGTAACAGTTTACCGATAGACGTTTTGTGCGAAAAGTAATAAAATTAAATATTTTGCGCTCTATAAACAAAATTCTATTTTAAAAAAGTGTAGCGCTATAGAGCAAAAAAAAATATCTGATTATAATATCTATTAAGTAAAATGAAGAGATCGAATTTTCCAGTTAGAACTTGGTCCCAACATCCTTAAAAATCTCAATTCCATACAAGATTCGTTATTTTAAAGAATAACTGACACGATTTTTGAATGGATATTTATTTATTGCAAAGACTGATACTTAATTCACTTATAATTAAATAAAATTTAATCTATAGGAATAACTTAAGTGTGATCGAATCAAGTATGGCTGCCAGTTTTGTACATTATATTTGCAATAAAAAAAATGCTTCTTCATTTGAAAAATTATTCATATAACTATCTCAGAGTCATATTTTAAATGTATTATTTCAAATTCTCTTGATCTTTTTAGTAAAATCTCTTTATTAAAATCCTAAGAAATCTTTTTAAATTCCTTACATTAGTCGGATTAATTCGGATTGAAAACTTCCTTTGAATTAAATCGGAATGAAACTGTTTGGTTCGGATACAAATTGCGGAATGATTCGGAAAATTTCGGATTGGTTCAAAATAAATTGCACTCTGACGCTTTCACTAGGGATATTACCTGTGTTCAATGCGTGATAATGCGATACTTCGACTTCGATTCAATACTACTGAATACGCAATTGAATGCGAAGCACAAAATTCGTGATGGTCGGGTATTGGATTGCATTGGATCGCATTTACGAGATGATGTCATCTAGACTACTTTGCGACAACTTCGCATTCAAAGTGCAACATTTGTTAATACTTTTAAATACTATTCAATCCGACATTTTTTGGTAGGCTTCAAGCATCTCACTTGAAAAAAAATATAGAAAATGCATTTTAGCCTGTAGATAAACGCTTTTTATCGTTTTTTTTTCTACATTTATCTGCTATGAACAGTCAATTTTAATTATTAGTTTTTTAATGTGAACCCTTAAAACCTGAAATATGGTTAAAATAAATCTATTGGCAATCCGTAAACACTTAAATTCTTTTGAAATCCCCTCAAATCCATTAAAAACTCATATATATTATTATATTTTAATATACAGTCGCGTCTATTTACCTTGCCGCGGTCGGGACCGTAGGGGAATAATTTTTCTGGAAACGATGTTCCTCCACTCTCGAGCCTGACGCGTGCATCAGAGAGAGAAACAATTCTCGGACTCTCTCGGACACCGATCCGTCGCGCTCATGGTGGGGGAAGAGCTCGCTCGAGAATTAGGGGAAGCGGCAAGGTAAATAGAGGCGACTGTAGCATGGAATGTCTTGAATTAATTTACAATATCTTGAAATCACTTGTAACAATTTCGGTTGTTAATTTAAACTTCAATATTTTTAATATTTAATTTGAGTAAATATTAAATAAGAAAATAAGAAGGTTTGCCTATAATCTCTCATAGACTATAGGAAGCGTTCACTTATGATGTCACGCACCGAGGGGCAGGGGGGGGGTTCTTGTCAAGCGTGACAAATCGTGATATATGGGGGGGACGAGTCGTTCTGCGCGTAATGTCACGGAGGTAATAATAATAATAAATAACAATAATAATCAGGTTTATATATTTGATTATGTTCATGTAACGTTTGATTCCCATATTTGAGAAGATTCCGAAAAGTGATTTATAATTATTAAAAAAAAAAAATTGTGAAAAAAGGGGGGAGGGTCCAAAGAACGTGACCTAATATTATAGGTGGAGGTTTCGTCAATTCGTGACAAGGTGTGATACGGGGGGGTAAAAAAGCTTGAAATACGGCGTGACGTCATATTTGAACGCTCCCATAGTCGTGCTGAAATTGTTTTAAGATTCTGAACCTGAGGGAGGTAAGAAAAGTACACAATATTTAACAACAACAGAAAACAAAGTTTTATTGTTAAATCAAAACAGAATAAGTCCGTAGCTATAAAGCATTGACTCGATAAAATTCTAAGTCTAATTGATACTCTAGAATTTGACAAGTACGAAATTGGAGTTTGTCTTTTAAAGACCAAACTCAATGCAAATAAATACAAGTTATAATCTCAAACGAGAATTACAAGTTCAATATTTAATATTCCAATTTTGAGTTAGATCTGCAACAGAACTTATCACACGGCAGCAATGGGCGTACCGGTGATGTGATTATTTAACTAACTCGAGATAGCCTGGTACGTTCAAGCGTTCAACTCGAATTTAGGACAATTATTACGAGAAATAAAGAACTTCAAAAATATCAATTATAACATGTGAAAAAAAACTACCTTCGAAAATCGTCATAGGCAGGTTACCGTACTGAGAGGTAGCCTGGTACAGCGTGCACCCCAGAGTACATACAAATCAAAATTCAAATCAGAAATAATCAAATAATATTGCACATATAACAAAATTAAGTAGGTTTGGAGAAGGGATGTAGATGGGAACCACAATAGCCTGATACAGGGTGCATTGTGAATTCCCAGGTAGAAGCTATGATACCTTCTTACTCTGCTTGTAGATCTCAGCAAACTCCATTGAATCCGTCCTCGCAAAACACTCCACAAAAGGCAGTTTTAAAGATTGCAGCCCTTCTGCTGAGCACCTGCTCAATTCAGAACTGAACTCAAGCATCGGTCCGAACCTCTGAATATATCCTGTATTCAGGGTGTGTTGATTACGAGGGAAACCGACGCTGGACATATTTAAGGGGCACAGTGGTACCGTTACATACTCGAGGTTCCTTAATATCATTTGAAATTCTTAACAGTTTAACATTCCTTTGAAATCCCTTGACATGCGTTAAAATCTTTTAAAATCTCTTGAAATACCTTGAAATTCCTTACACTTAGTTGAAATCTCTTGATATAATTATGAAACTCTACTTTTGAATTAATTTAAAATCACATGAAATGCCTTGAAATATTTTGAAATTGTTAAAACTTCTTTGAATTATAAAATTTCCTAATTTTGAATGACTGTTCAGACGAATTAGTTAAGGGGACATTCTAGTTTAGGCGCTTGAAAAAAAAGCTATATTTATGAATTTTTCCAGAGGTTACTGTTATAGTTATTGATACAAAACTTTTTGAACTAATGAATGCACTCTCAAATTACAAAAAAAAAAATGCGTTTTTATTTATTTTATTCTCTTTTTAAAAATAAAAATGATAGGTAAACGTTACTCCTCGAAAAGTATGTACAGTCATAGTCATATGGAGGATTTTTTCTCAAGTGTACCCACTTTGAAAACCGAGGTCATCCCATCGGGCTCAAATTTTCACAAAGTTTAGTCCTATTGGGTAGCAGTAACCACTCCAAATTTGAACAAGATCGGTCAAAAACTTTCCGAGTTGGAGGGGATGAAATTTTTGGGATTTTCGTGGATATCGTCTATTTGGGAAATTTTTAACTCTTATAATAGCAATGAAAAAAATGTTGTCTAGTACAGATTCGATAGGGTTTTTCACGCTCATTCGACTGATCATACGCATTTTTTCAAAAAATAAATATTTGACCTTCAAAAATGAAGGTCAAAACTAAATTTGACTTTTTATCATAAAACGGTATATTAAAAAAATTTTTTTTTTGTCTTAAAAGATAGCTTGGGTTTTTTCCTATAAGACTATGTAGATTAGAAAGTGGGATTCAAATTTTTTATTTATGAAAATAAGCGTTG
>JAUESH010000047.1:1202324-1216073 GCA_032275165.1 Synergus magnus
TATATATATATACGGATATTCATAGTACTCAAAAAATCTAACAATTTATCCTTATGACTTTTTTCGATAAAAAAAAATTTCACTTATAAAATCTCGAAAATTAAAAAAAAAAACGAAAAAAAAATTCAAATTTGACACCTAACAACGAAAAAAAGTCAAGAGATGAAAAATATTGATTTTTGAACGCCCTACAAGACTGGCATAATAACTTTTTTAATTTTCTTAAAAAATAGAAAATTCAAATTTTGAGCCAAATAACACACGAGAAACAGAGAAAATTGTAAGAAACATAATTATTGGTCTTAAAAAGTTCCACAAATTCTTCCTTGAGCATTTTTGATAGGGTAAATAGAATTGGTTCTTTAAAAGGTAAAATAAAATTTATATTAAACATTTTTTATAAGACCAATAGTAAATCATTAAGATAATTCTTTTAATTGCCTTTTTAATGATTTATTTCAATCTATTATACGATGAACAGAGCCGAGCGCGGAGCGCGAGGTTTATATCACTTTTAAATAAAATATCGAGCGCGAAGATAAATTAGTAAGTAAATTAGTTCTTGTCTTCATTTAAAACTAAAATAATTAAAAAGAAGTATATAGTAGCGATAAAGGTTGCTAAGCGTGCAAGCGTCCCGAAGGGCGCAAGCGCGCGAAGCGCGACGTGTAACGCAAATGTGCCCGCAAAATAAAAATTTATGTTGAAAATTTTATTCGAAATAGCCTCGGATTCATCCGGATTGATTCAGATTGAAAGTAGGATTGTTCAGGATCGAAAAAGTTTATTCCAGGTTAATCTTGTATTGATTGGGATTCATTATTTGGAATAAGCTCGATTCATTTGCATGGATTTTGACAGAAGGTCGGATGGATAAGGATTGTAAAGTTTATTTTCTGATTTGACCTCGAATTCATTCGGATTGATTCGGGTTGAAAGTTGGATTGATTCGGACTGAAAGATTGTTACTTGTTACTATTAAACTCTAATTCATTCGGATTGATTCGAATTAATTAGGATCGAAAAATGTATTCCTGATTTGCCTCGAATTTATTCGAATTGATTTGAATTTATTTGTATTGAAAGATTCTTAGGTTTAAACTTGAATTCCTTCGGATTTACCCAGACTGAAAAATTTGTTCGCATAACCCTTGGATTCACTATAAATATTTCTGATTCAAAGTTCAGATTCAAATACTAGTTTTTTCAGATTAGTCTCATATTCATTTGGATTGAGCTATCGGATTGATTCATATTAGATTTTTAGTAAAAAAAATTTCCTATATAAGTCCGTCATTTAGTTGAAGGGAGCAATAATAAAATAATTCGATTTCTGCACTTTCCAATTCAGATGATTGAATTATAAAACTGTATCGTCACTCGAATACATATAGTATAAATTTTTAATCCTAATCCTTACAAGAATTTCATGTGACATACCGCGAAGAAATACTAGAAAACCAGTTTTCTGAATATATGTCTGGAACCTGCATTCGCCGCATTTCTTTCTAAATTTTTACTAGATTGAAAAATTGAAAAAAAAAAAACATTCTTCTCTTTTCTTGCACTTTAACGGACGAGATAGGATTAGATAGGTATACATATTGATGGAAATGCGTGAGGTTGGTGCAGAAAAAATTAGTAGATCTTGCTCGTATTAAATTGTAAATTTTTAGTCTACTGCCTTCTGTCAGTTTGATTTGTGATTTCATTTATTTAACTCAGAGGACTCGACATTTTAATATCAGCTTTGATTAGGGACCGATTTCGATTGCAAAATTATATTTTTGTCATACCCCTCCTGAAATCTCACAAAATTTCAATTTAAATGAATCCGACCTAATCTAACCCAATCCGATCTAGACGTCGCATTTTCAGGAGGGGTCGGACAAAAAATATGGTGTGTACATAGGGCGAAAGGATATTATACCTCGTGTGATTGACGACCTCGCTTCGCTCGGTCGTCAAACTTCACCCTCGGTATAATAACCTCCTTTTCGCCCTAGATACACAATATACTATTAAGTTACGCACTTCAATTTAAATATTCATACTTAAAAATCATCACATTTGAAATTTAAACGCTTGCAATTTAAGCTCACTCCCACTTCACTTCACTTAAAAATATTTCAAAATTATTTTTAAATGCATTTTAATCGACCACTTTTGACCCCGACCCCTTTCGATTTGGCTGAAACTTTTTTTATCTTTTTCTACATTATCGAAAACATTTTACAAATTTTTTTACCTAATACAAAAAAAGTTACGGGTTTTTCCAAAAAATGTTTTTTTTTTTTTTCAAATTATTTTTTTTTTCTATTTTTCCTTTTCAATTGAAAACATTTTTTTTTAATTCAGCTTATTTTTCATAACACTACTCTGAACATTTTTTAGAATGTACAGAGAACCTTAAAATTTGGAAAATAATAATAATAATAATAATTAAAAGTGATAACAATCGGAAAAAAAATAGAAAATAGCTCTGAATAATTTTTTTGTATTTTTTTTTTTTCGAAAACTACATTTAAAAACAAAGAAAATGAAAAAAAGTTATGATTTGGCCTATTTCTGATTAAACGATAAACTTTTAAAACTTTTGAAGCAGTTAATTTGGGATGAAATTCGTTTGAATTTTTTTTTTTAATATGTCGTTTTTTTTTTGTTTACATACCTAAAAAATATAGTTTATTAAATAATTTTATGCATAGTAGATATAAATTTTGATATCTACTGACTTTTTTCTAACTTTTTCGAAAAAAATTGAAATTTCTCCGATGACTACCACTTTTAATTATTATTATTTTTTTTTCCAAATTTTAAGGTTCTTTGTACATTATAAAAAATTTTCAGAGTAGTGTTATGAAAAATAACCTGAGTTAAAATTTTTTTTTTTTTAATAGAAAAAGAAAAATAAAAAAAAAAATAATCCTACTCTGCTAAGTGTTTCTTCTTAATTTTGAACCTTATAATGGGGTCTTAATTTTTTGATTCTATATTTATGGTCTATATTTTTCGCCTAATATTATTGCTCTTTTATTTAGGCCTTATATTATACATAGAAGGCTATATTTTGGACCATATTTTTCGCCTTATATCTGGGACTGATTTATTGATCTAATCTTTTTGCGCCTAATTTCCGTTATGAACTGGGCCTACACTTTTGGAGACTATATCTGGACTTTTTATTTTTGGGTTTTATTTGTTTGGGCCTTTTTTAGGATCATGCATTTTTTATCTAAACTTTTGGGCCTTATATCAGGACCTTTTATTTTTTGGCCTTATTTTCCGCCATGTAAATCCTGATTTTTGGTAATATATTTGGGCCTTATATGTACAGGATCTTATTTTGGGGTCCTAAATTTTGATACTGTTTTATATGGTCTTATTTTTTGATCCTGAATAATCGTTGTACAATATTTCTGTCTTATATATTTTTAAGTTGCTACATTTATGAACCCTATTTTGGACACTTACTCTTTTCCTACATTTTGGACCTTATAGTTGGACCTTATATTTTTGGAGTTAAATTTGAGTTTTTTTGTCTCACATTTTGGGCCTGATTTTTTATTTTAAATATTTGGGCCTTATATTTTGGACCTTACTTTAGGTCCTAAACGTTGATCTTATCTGTAGAAGGATATATGAGGCATTTTTTCTCAAGTGTACCCACCCTGAAATTTAAGTTTGTCTGATCGAACTCAAACTTGGGCAAAGTGTAGTCCTATCTGGTAGTACTTTACCGGAAAAAAATTTTTTCGATTGGATAAAAATTGAACGAGGCAGGGGAGGGGGAATTTTTCGAGTTTTTGAAAAGTTTTTTTTTTTGTTTTCGAGAAATTAAATAAAGGGTAATGCTGTGAACCATAAACTCCTTTCGTATGAAATAAAAAAACTTTTTTATTTTTCATAGACTTTTTCCTAATCTATCGAATGGTTATAACTATTTTTTCAAAAATTGAAAATTAGACCTCTTTTTTTTGAGAAACAAAAATATTTTTGACTTTTTTTTTTTTGAGAAACTACACTTTTTTTTTTGATCTCAAAATAAAGCTCAAGAATTTATCTTTCGAAGCCTGAAATTCAAGATGTTTTTTTTTTGTTTTCGAGAAATTAAATAAAGAGTAATGTGGTGCACCGACGGCGCATTACTCTTTATTTAATTTCTCGAAAAAAAAACAAAAAAAAAACGACATCTTGAATTTCAGGGCTTCGAAACATAAAGCCTTAAGCTTTATATTGAGACCAAAAAAAAAAAATTTAGTTTTTCAAAAAAAGTCAAAAATATTTTTGATTTTCAAGAAAAGAGGTCTAATTTTTAATTTTTGAAAAAATAGTTATAACTATTCGACAGATTAGGAAAAAGTGTATGAAAAATATCGGGGACAAATTTTTTTTTATTCCATACGAAAGGAGTTAGCACATTTGAAATAGGGTCTACCATCACAAACTTGAAAAATTCCCCCTCCCCTACCTCGGTCAATTCTTATCCAATCGAAAAAAATTTTTTCCGGTAAAGTACTATCTGATGGTAGGGATCGAATTCGCCAAAACATCGTTTCTCCGATAGGACTACACTTTGCTGGATAGAAGCAAATGCACTTAAAGTAGATGTGAAATGCGGTCTTATATAAAGCAGCGATCTTGCAGGAGAGTCGAACGACAACTAGAAAGACGAGCTCGGTGACAGTGGCATCCTCGTGAACTGGGGATCGTCAAAATCGTCCTGTATCTTTACTCACGATTTGTCTACTCGGTCACGTCGTCAGCTCGTCCAACCGTTCCGGTTCTCAGACACCTATGACCCTGGTGGACAACTCTTTCCCACATTAATTATCCTCGCTGAGGAACTTAATTTTGAGGAAATATATAAAAGTGACCACGTTTGCTTGAACTATAACCTCGGTCCAGAAGCCAGTCACGGAGCGAAACGACGCGACGAAAAGAACAAGTGATGATTTCGCGAAACCGCAAGCGGTCCTCTTCAGAGAAAGCCTGTCCTCACTTTATTATATTCAATAAGCTCTCAAACTTTTGTCAACCTATTATACTTCAGTAACCTCAAGCATAGGTGAAAAAATGCACGTGGAAATTCAAATAAACATTTTAATCCGATCAATTCGAAATTTCAATCCGGATGAATCCTTAACTAATCCGAACAAACTAGCAAATTTGAAAGAGTCTGAATGAATCCGAACCATCTTTCAATCCGAATCAATCCGAACTTTGAATCAGAAATACTGATAATGAATCCGAGGGTTATCCGAAAAAACTTTGCAATCCGAATGAATTGGAGAGTTTAACCCAAACAATCTTTCATTTCGAATCAATCTGACTTTCAATCTAAATCAATTCAGCCATTCGTTTCTAATCAATTCTACTTTCAATATGAATCAATCCAAATGATTGCGAGGCTAATCCGAAAAAAAACTATTCAATCTGAATTAATTTGATTGAACTCAAAGGTTATTATCTGAACCAACTTTTCAATGTGGTTCAATCTAAATGAATTGAAGGCTTATCCGGAATTAACTTTCCGATCCTAATCCAGTCGACTTTACACTAGTCTCTCATGATACCTCCCGGCTGGGTTGACCTGAAGATATCGCGAGAGAATTGGAAACGTAAAAAAGTCAGGGACGTAGTATGTACTAGTATTACTAACGCGGGTT
This sequence comes from Synergus magnus, assembly GCA_032275165.1. Classification (NCBI taxonomy): domain Eukaryota; kingdom Metazoa; phylum Arthropoda; class Insecta; order Hymenoptera; family Cynipidae; genus Synergus; species Synergus magnus. The sequence continues at coordinate 1,207,994 of JAUESH010000047.1, forward strand.
CCACGAGAATGTGCATGCGTCGCGGATGACGTGATTGGTTGCTTTTGAATGGTTGCTTGTGATTCGTTACTTTTCTTATTGAAAGCGAACTCTGGTTTCGTTACGAAATTTCAGTCTTAATCAATCCGAGACAAATGCGCAATACATTTTTCAATCCGAATTAATACAAAGCTAATCCTGATCAGGTCGAATGAATCCGCATCGTATCCAGAAAAATTTTTTGATCCTAATAAATCCAAATTTCAATCCAAATCAATCTGAATGAATCCGAAGTTAATGCGAACAAATTTTTCAATCCGAATGAATGTGATACTATTTTGAGCACTCTATCAATCCGAACGAATCCCAACCTAATGAATCTGAAGCACATGCAAAAAAAAATTTGTTAACCTATATCAATCAAAACTTTCAATCCGAATGAATTCGAAGCTCATCCGAAAAATTTTTTTAGTCCATATCAATGCTAATTTATCATCTGAATGAATTTGAGGCTAATTCAAAACAACTTTTCGATCCAAATCAATCCGAACTTTCAATCCGATTGAGTCCGAGGCTAATCCGAGTTAACTTTTCAAGTCGAATGTAACCGAACTTTCAATTTGAATGAATTCGAAACATTACCAAACCAACTTTTTGGTTTAAATCAACCTGACTGAATCCGGGGCTAATTCGAAACAATTTGTTTAATCTGTATAAATCAACAACTTTGCAATCCGAATAAATCCTAAGGTCATCTTCAAAAATTTGTTTCAAGCGAATCAATCCGAATGAATCCAATACTAATTTGAACCAGTTTTTCAATACAGATCCAACCGAACCCTTGAAATCCCTAAAAATACCTTGAAATTTCTTATAATCACTTAAAACATGTGGTAGAAATCCACAGTAATATTTTGCAAATCATTTTAATAGCTCTCTTGATCTCTTAAAAATCCCTTGAGATACCTATAAAATCATATAAGTTCTCTTAGCATCCCTTGAAGTTTTTTTAAATCCAGAAAATCACTATAAATCTCCTGAAATCATTTTATAATTCTTGAAGTCTTGTAAAATCTCTTGAAATTCCATAAAAGTAAATGAAATCCTATATAATTTCTTGAAATATTGAACTGAGGTAGAAAATTACCTTATCGGCAATCTACATTATCGATTGTGGGAAGTCTCATAAAATAAAATACTTTTAAAATTTCACGAAATTCCTTAAAGTCATTCACAATTTTTTGAAATCTTGAAAATCCTTAAACTCTTTTGAAATTTACTAAAATTACTTAAATAAAATAAAATCTCTTTTAATTTCCTGAAATTTCAAAAAATTCCCTATTTTACAATATTATGAAAGTATCTTTAATATACTATATATATATTTGAAAAATAAATAAATAAAGAGGAATAGGAATCTAAAAAATTAAAGATGCACATTAAAATGAAGACTTTCATGTATTTCTATCGAATAATACATATCGACATATATACAATCACCTTTAATATGCTGTATAAGTTGTAACTGCATATAGCTACAACATTATACAGAAGGTACAAGCGCTGAGGGACCGTGATAGGGTCTGCGATAATTTATACAATGATTCACGATTTCTCGACGAATATGAAACCTTCTCTACAATTTTTCTCCATATTTTATTTCGACAAAAAACTCTACACAAAAAAAAAACTCGCAATACAATATTTTACTCGCAGACAAAATATGAATATGAACATCAGGCAAGTGATATGAAAATGGTGATTGGTGAAAAATAGTTGCTTACATCAATATCGAGTGATAAATCCCAGGATTCATAAACCTATAAAATTATATAAACTTGTAATATAAATATAAATTGGAGAATTCATGACTCGGTCGATTCACATATTTTTTATAATACATGAATAATTTTAGCTGCTTTTCATTCATAAGAAACTAGACTAAAGTTCCACTTTTCACTCCCTAGAGATTAAAAAGTACTTTTTGACATCCTACTTTTTTGTCCCCAAAAAGTACTTTTCACTCTAATTTTTACTCCCCTAAAGCAGAGTTAAAATTCTGCTTTTCTCTCCTTTTTTTTCTAAAATACTTTTAGTACTTTTTAGTACCTAAAAAATACTTATCACTTCCTAGTAGAAAGTAAAAAGTAGAGCTTAAGGTCCGCTTCGTCCGCAAGAAGAACGGTTGAAATCAACATATATTATAAAAAATATTGTATGTGCCATTGGGGAAGCACTTTTTCGACTGATGTATGTTTTTACTCGAAAAAGTCCCTCTTCTTCCCCTTAGTGCACAATATACTATTTCATAAGTTTATTATTTCCTGATCGGTTCTTCGTGGCCTTACCTCAGCTCGACTCTCGAGAGACTTCCCAAAAATTTCCAATTTTTCGAATTAACTTTCGCGATTTCAAGGTTTTTCAATCATGGAATAACAATTAGATCATTGAATAATTTTTTTTCTTTTTTTTTTTTGGTTAAAGTAGACTGTTTTTGGTTTTGGTATTTTTGCTCAAGTATGAAGAATGGGAAATTTTTTGGAGATTTCTTTGGAATCAATACAGTGCCACAAACTAAGAACTTTTGACCTCATTCTTATAGGTACAAACTTGTTTCTAAGGTAACGAGCGCTTGTCTTTCAAAGACATAACGCGCTCAAAGTTTCTCTAAAATTAGGTACGTATAAATCGGTAACCACGGTGACATCACATTCGTGCTAAATATTTAAAATTTCTATACAATTAGTATACACACGTATTACAAAACACGTGAAGCGTTGACTAATTACATACAATGAACGTTTCTTATAATTATGGAGCTTTCTTTCATTTTTACCCCCTACTTATTTCTTTATAAAGAACCCTGGCGAAAGTTTCGGATATAAAAATATCTATCCGTCTGAATCTGTCCCATTCCGAAGTCTGTATCCGAATGAATCATTTTCATTCCGAGCTAATGTGAGAAAAATTACCGACTAAGACTCGAACCGAGGTCACTTAGCATGGATCAGAACCCTTACTCGAATGGTAAAAGTAGCTCTGTAACGGTACATATTGTTGGTAAAATAGATCCCACTCATTCCCACCTAGACTCGAACTGAAGTAGAAAGCTACCTTCCCCAAAATCTACATTTCCGACTGTCGATAAATTAGTATATTATGCACCATGGGAGGGAAGAGGCGGTTTTTGTCCAGCGCGACGTATGCAGCACGAGTCGTAGGTCGAGGGCGCCGGCCGCTTCTTCCCTCCCGTAGTCCATATGTTCTTTTCTTCAATAAATGTCCAAAAGACGCACGTTTTCGAACGTGTAAAGGTAGGGTTACCAGACGTCCCCATTTCCGGGGACATGTCCCGATTTTGACCCTAAAAAAAAAGGTCATCAAGTGTAGCGTTGATGACCTGTTTTTTTTTTTAGGGTCTTAGGGTGTGCGTGAAAAATTTGTGGTTGTCCCCATTTTTCGTCGGACCCATCTGGTAACCGTAGTAAAGCGTTTGAGGTTACACGGGACGAAGTGCCTATATTCTCCGCTAGAGGCAGCACATTTAGAGTTTTTTCCCTCTTCTGAGAGTTTTTTCCGCTGCTCTGAAAGTTTTTTTCCCTGTTACGAGTTTTTTTTCCCTGCTTTGCTCTCCGGTCTGAAAACATCAACGTCCAGCCCGCTTTACACGTTCGAAAACGTGCGTCTTTTGGACATGCGTTGAAGAAAGTCTATTTTATCTATATTAATAATACAGTATTATCGTAATATTATCGGATTCACTCGGATACACTCTTAGGAATGGCTCAGAATGCTTCAGATTCATTCAGATAGGATTCCTGTCAGAAACTTTCCTCAGGGGAATAAAAGCAATTTGTAATATTAAAAAATATATTATATAAAGCACAAAATTACTTTTTAACTACTTTAAGAAAGAATCGAGGAGGTAAAATTGAGGATTTTTCCATTATTGCACTATCGTTAGTCAAATTCCACCTTATGGTGTCTCAATTACACTGAACTTCCAATTGATCTCACTTTTCTGGCATGATCTGAAATTGCAAGAAGAACATAAATCGAAATGACATAAATCGGAACTTCAGTGTACGACGAAAATTCGAATTGGTCTAATCAGTAGGTACATTTTTTGAGAGAATACTGTCGGTGGGTTTTTCTTGGCTGTTGTAAACGAGATACCATAACGAGACACTAAAAGCCGCTAAAATATGTATAATATATAAATATGGAAAAGAAAAGATCTCAAGTGGAAATTACATGGTTGAGCCGATACTTACAACTGGCGCGGTACTGTGCCAGTTGTAATGTGCCAATCGAATCTTGGGTAGCCAAAGCTGGCGCAGTACTGACTTTATCATTGGGTCAGTACTGTATCAAATGCAAATTCCAATACCGGCAGTCTAGTATCGATTTAGTACTGGCTCTGCACAGTAATAAAAAAAAAACCTAGCACTTGGTCTGCGAACTCATGCCAACAAAAAAAATATTCATTCATTAGAAAAGAAGAAATATTAAACCATTAAATTATTAAAATCTTTAAAGCCGAAAATTTTCGATGGAACGGGTCACAAAAATTGATCACACGGCCCTGCAGCTGCGGCTTATATTTTAGATTTCGTTTTTCATATTTCAAGTTAGGTTAGCTGCGATGCTTTAGGCGTTAGGAATTAGGAAGTTAATGCGAAGGTTAGGGGTTCGAATCCCGCGGCGAATAAAAATTTTAATAACATGCGATTATAAAAATAGCGTAGTGATTCTTTGTATAGTAGTGAATAATTGGTGTTGTTAAATATGTTAACAAATATAGAGTATTATAATTGTATAATAATATTACAAAAGATTTTTTTCGTCGAATCTTGAGGCATCACTGGCCTCGCAGTACTGTGCCGGTTGTTAATTTCCATCTGGGCACTACTGCACCAGTACTTGAATCCAGTACAGAACCAAACCTGGCTATCAGTACTGAACAGCGTTATCACCCCAACACTTAGTCAGATCTGCGCCAGTATTGGGCTTCCAGTACCACGCCAATGCTGTTTAACTCTGGCCAGTACTGGCAACATGCTGCGCCAATTGTAAATTTCCACTTGGGATATAGTAATTAGGGATAGGAAATATGTGGAGCAGATAAAAGTATGAAACTAAAGAAAGAAAATGGAAACTGAGAATTAATACCAGGTGACTGTCGGCTTCAGGTAAACTCATCAATATTTTACATCTATTGCAGTCCCTTTGGTGCATCAGAGTCCAAATTTTAAGAAAACGCAGTTGCTCCCCCATAATACAAACGATATTTTTTATAACAGGCATGATTCCATCAGGAAATCCTACCAGACTTCAATTTTCGAATTTCCAGTGATTTTTGGTAATTTTCCAGAAATTAATACAGATAACTCGTAATAAATTGCTATAACTTTGAATAAAAAATTTCAGGCAATTTATGATAGTTTACTATTAATTTCCGGGAAATTTTTGAACATTTGTAAATCAAACTTTTGGGTTCCAAATTGAAAAATTTCCTGAAATTTTGGGTAATTTTTAATAATTGCTGGTAATTTTCCTGGTAATTTACAGTTATTTTAGCGATAACTTTCTATATATTTTATTTACAAATCTCAGAAAATTTTCAGTAGTTTGAGGTAATTTTACCACTAACAAGTTAAAAAATTCCATATGTAATCCGGAAATTTACAATCAATTTATTGTTAATTTATGAAAAATTTTAATAAATTACCTGGAAAATTTCTGAATTTTTAAAAATTTATAAATCGAACTTTCGGGTTGCAAATTAAAAAAATACCCGGAAATTTTGGGTTCACGGTGTTTTATGGTGACTTACGATAAATAACCGGAAGAATTTCGGAAATTTTGTAAATTTTTGTATGGAATCATGCATGCTATAAATGATTTTTTTTCAGTTGCTGACATGAAACAAAAATTCAGAGATTCGAATTTTTTATGCATTAATATATTATTAAAATATTGCACCCACATAAGAGCCGATTTGGGATAATTTTTTAATCGTTAGAGCTCGACATAAGCCGTTGGCTATGAACAATATAACTTTTTCAAAACACTTCCATGGAAAGTTTCAGTTTATTTCCATGTAAACCGTGAACAAAGTGTCTCATTTCCCGAGAGTGGTGTAATAATATTACAACACTATTTTGTCACACTTGCAACATCTCTTTCTCCGCTCTTGCGTCTGAGTGAGACGAGTATAGCTTAAACAGTACAACTAGTGCCATCAGACGCGATAATTAGTATCAATTTGAGATGATTCTACCAATTATCCCGTCAGATGGCGTTAGTTGCACTGCTTCCAATATACTCGTCTCATTCTAATGCAAGTGTGGCCCAACAAATGTCAAGAGTGTTACTAAAGTAGTGTGGTATTATTTCTGCATCACTCTCCATAAATGACACATTTTGTCTACGATTTAAATGTAAATAGACTAAAGGTTTCCCCGTATTTGTTATGAAAAATAATATCTGATACATATGAGGACAGAAATTTTGCACTCGTGCAAAGTTCCTATTTCACCACTTGTGTATCACAATATAATATATTTTACACTTTAATTAACTAGCTAACAATAAATTGAGCCTCGATACGAAGTCTAACTCCTAGATAGGTAGGTACATTATATATGACATATACATATAAATACAGCTATGTGAAAGGGTCTTTATCGGAACCATTTCACATGGAAAAATGTCTTAATCGGAACTTTTTGGTCACATCAGGATCATACCGATATGACTCAGGTAAAGGAGCCGGCAACATTTCGGAATTCGGAGCGTCAGCGCCCCCTTTACCTAAGTTCTGGAAGCTCTAATAAACTTCTTGGTTTACAGTTTATTTCTGAAAGGGTAATAACTTGGTGGAGGGTTTTTGCATTCTCATCAGAGAATGTTTTTTTTTTTTTTTTTTTTTTTTTTTGTAAATAAACTTGGTGAGGACCATCTAATCCCCAAGTGTATTTTCCCAGACTTTGAGGGCAAAAGATAAACTATAACCTCACTATTTACCGACCGTACCATATGTATTTTTTCCTGCTTCTGATTTTTAAACTAAAGAAAAGATCTCGGTGAAATTGTTGGAAATGATAGAAAATATATCAGTACATGTCGTTCTTCTCATTGATGATTGTATTTCTTTGAATACTGCAATTTTAATTAATTTTAAAATTTCTAATGCAAGTGAGAGCAGCTAGGGTTTTAGTGCTCTGACTAATAACGAAACGAGGACACTAAAACCCTGCTCTCACTTCCATTAGAAATTTTAAAATTAGTCACATCATAGTTTAACACTTGTCCTTAAAACTCAGATAAAGGGGACAGCGACGCAGGGTATTATTATCGCATCTTTTACATAAGTTTTGGAAGCTCTAAGGAACATCTAGAAAAGACCTCTTTGACATACGTATATATATTTTTACCTACAATCTTCCAAAATACGCGCATATTTATATATAACATTCATTTATTATATATAATATATATATATATTACTATTACGGTACACTTTCACTATATACAAGGACTCAAAAAAAATATACAGTTCGTTTTACGACTTATTATTACGTCTACAGGTAACGTTAGTGGTGTACCTGACTCGAGAAAAGAAACTGTTGAAAATATATATTTTTTGGAAGAAGCTTAGACGATCTAAATCATCGTCATTTTTTGTGGCATTTCCTTTCTCCTGGTACAGCATTTCAACGAAAATTGTTTTGGAAATCTTCCTCAGAGAAAAATATTCATTCTTACTTTTCATTTTTAAGATATTATGAATTCCTTTTTTTTTCTTTCCTTTTTTTAGAAGGTCGCAATACTTTGAGATCATCTAACGCTTCGCAAGTAAACGCGTCATAATCAGAAATCGTGAGCAGCGAAACTAAAGAGAATCTGGAACGAAGAGACGAAATTTTTCGCCGAAATAGGAATGCTCGTCTGATGGAACGTGATTTCGTTTCACAAATAGCTCGCTGAGATTGACACGAGTATGACAGAAGAACCTTGAACCAGTGTGCTCAGATTGGAAACGACGACCACGCGCACACAATTACAGGTCTATGTCCGTGTGAAAAGAGTAGGGGGT
>JAUESH010000047.1:1231816-1272647 GCA_032275165.1 Synergus magnus
TTATAATTTATAAATCGATCTTTATTCGCGAAATTGATAAAATGGATTATAATGAGACTGATCGGGTACCGATCGGGTTTCCCGATCGGGAGTCCCGACCTGGCCCCGATCGGGACTCCCGATTGAAATTTCTGCACGGGAAGTTTGAAATTTCTTAACTTTCCACGAAATTTTTTGAAATTCACAAAAAATCTCTTGAAATTTAAAAAATTGAACGACTAAGTTTTTGAGAAATTTGAAAAAGTTTGCGGAATTTTGAACAATTATACGTGATTTCAAACGTTTTAAGAAATTTTACGGGATTTCAAAAAATTTTAAGAATTCTTACGAAACATTAAGACATTGCACTAAACTTTAAAAAATTTTAACGGATTTTACTTGATTTCAAGGTATTTCACGTAATATAAAAATACATTTGATAAAATTTTAAGGAATTTCAAAAGTTTCTAAAAATTGTCATGAAATTTCGAGACATTAAATTTCATTTTTTGTTTAAATTTCGCAAATCTCTTTCAACCTTTTATTAAGATGCCACGTTTGAAATATTTTTAAACTGTCAAAAATTGGTGATATTTTATGAAATCTCTTAAAATCCCTTGAAATACCTTAAATCCGAAAATAATTTCTTGAAATTCATCAAAATTTCATGAAATTCTTTGAATTTCCATAAAACCTCTTAAGGCCTTTCCAAAGTTTTTAAAAACTTGTAAAATTTGTTGTAATTCCGTGAAATTGTTTAATAGAAACTCTTAATTGAAATTGCTGAAAATTTTGTGAAATGTCTTAAAAATGTACCTAGAAATTTTAGTATTCTTTAATATTTATAATTTGAATAGTGATATTTGAATTATGAAACCTTTGGTAAATCGAAAATTCGACACTGTCATCTGTTGTTTAGAACTTTTGCATAATTTTAAGGAAGGGAGGAGCGACTCTAAGTAAGAAGAAAGTGTCTTCGTGACGTGCGTAGGCTCGAAATTATAATTATTTATGCAAAAGTCGACAGCTCATTATGCTTTGTGTGCACACATGTACACAAAGTTGTATGTAACAATACTACTGAATACCTATATCATTTATATACATATGTGTATAATAAAAGAGGGGAAATTATCTTAACGCGAAATCGGCACGTGTACAGCATTGAAGTCTCCAAGTGTATAAGTCGTCGTTATTCGTTCTTCACCAGGCGTTGATGTCTCTGTAGTTTGTGCTCGAATCACACCAGATATAAGGCTTTCAACCTTTATGCAAAATACTTGCATACACTTATTATAGTATAGTATATGGTACCAATCATCACTTTTGGCTGCAATAAATATACGAGTAGGTACACAAGCTTCCCAAATATGGAAACTTCCTCATGCTTCATCACGACATGTCGTTATACCCATGCACGAGGTTAATTTCTGCTTTCAGAAAAAAATTAAATTTAAGGCCACCGCAGAAGGATATGATTCTTGTTGAAGAGCAGATTAAAAAAAAGGACATTTGGTGAGTATTTCATCAATTTTTTTCTCTGAGAATTCACGAAGATTTTTATATTAAAAGATCAGATTATCAGGAATACCCATGCACTAGATTCAGAAAAATCAAGGAAAATTAAAATCCAAAAAACCGTTTTTGAGTTATAACTAAAAAACGATTTTTTTAAATTATACTACTTTTGAATTTTTGCTAAGTTTGCTATTTTATTTTGCTACAAATGAAACTAAGTGAAACATCTAATTTCGTCCAAATAACAATGATTTGAGTGATTCCAGCCAAGAATTTTAAAAGGTTTTGTAAAAATTGGCAATGTTTTGGAAAAATGAGAAATAAAAATTGTTTTCACCTTTAATAAAGGCCAGAGATTTTGAGATATTTGAACGTCTCTTCGACCAGATTGCCAGGAATACCCAACGGGTTTAGAAAAATCAAGGAAAATTAAAATCCAAAAAGTCGTTTTTGAGTTTTGACAAAAAAACTATTTTTTTTGAACTTTTATACTACTACCTTCAATTTTGCTACCTTTAATAAAAGTCAGAGTTTTAAAGATATTTGAACGACTCTTGAACCAGATTGTCAGGCATACTCACCAGTTTCAGAAAAATCAAGGAAAATTAAAATCCAAAGAATCGTTTTTGAGTTAAAACCAAAAAACGATTTTTTTGAAATTATAGATTTTTAAAACCTTCTAAAACTAAGAGAAACACCTAATTTCATTCAAATAACAGTGTTTTGGATAATTCGATCGATGAATTTTTAAAAGTTTTGCGAAAATTGGCCAAAAACTGTGAGCCGCCTCCCGTGTGGAAAAGCCGGTTGGGGCCTAAATGGGCCCCAGTTGAGTTTCCCAACTCCCAATGGGGGCCTAATTAGGCTCCCCAACTAAACCCCAACAACTAATTAGGTTCTGGTCTGGGTTGTAACTCTGTGTAGTGCTTATGCCCAAAATTGGGTTACCCCGTTTAATGCCCATTGAATTTAAATATAAGATAAATTATTAAACATTCATCATAATTGATCACGAGACACTTTAAAAATCACAACTATAAAATACTATTTTACTAATAAAACTATTATATTTGAAGATTTTTTTACAAATAGGGTTGCCCAATTGGGCCCAGATTGACGTCCAAATAATAATTGGGCTTATTTGGGAAGATTTCCACACGGGTTTGTGAAAAATCAGGGTGTTTACTGCGCGGCAATTTAAGGATATATCCGGGAATTGTCTTTACTTTCTTATTTATGATGAGGGAAGTGCATTTCATTTAATTTCAATAAACGATAATTTATTTAAATAAATTCAATAAATTAAAATATTTTTATCTGACACTTGCAACTTTTGTTAAATCTCTTGAAATATATTGAATTATTTTCAAATCCTTTAAAAATAAAATTTAAAATCCCGTCAAATCCTTAGTAATTCTTTAAAGCCACTTGAATTCATAGAAATCCTATAAAATTTCTTGAAAATCCTTAAACTCCTTTAAATCTTTTTGTAAATCCCTTCAACTTCTTTAAAATCATTAAAAATCTTTCAAATTTCTAGAAATCCGCTCAAATCAATTGAAATCTCTTGAAATCCTTTAAGGTTTCTTTAATCCCCTTAAATTCCTTAAAAAGTCTTGAAATCCTTTAAAATCTTTTCGAAATCTCTTAAAATTCTTTAAAAATATTTAAAATATCCAAAAGTATTTAGAAATCCCTTGCAATTTTTATGTTTATTTAAAATCTCCTAAAATCCTTTGAAATCTTCCGGAAACCAATGACATTCTTTAAAATCATTTAAATTCTTTTAGTTACCTGAAATTCCTTTAAAAGACGTAAAATCTCTTGGATTCCCTTCAAATTCATTGAAATATTTTTAAATAACTTTAAAATAACTCGCTTGACATTCTTTGAAATCATTTGAAATCTTTTCGAAATCTCTTGAAAAACACTTACAATTTTTTAAAAATTATTTACAAACTCTTAAAATCCTTTAAAATGTATTAAAATCTTTTGTAAATTTTGAAAAATTTTAAGGTATTTTAAAGGATAATTGTAAGAGATTTCACGAAATTTTGACGAATTTTAAGAGATATCAAAGGTTCTCACGAAATTTTTGTGGTTTTCAGACCATTTTAAGAAATTTCACGAAATGATGAGTTTTATAAGGGCTGTCAAGAATGCTTGAAAATTTTCAAGAGGTTTTTACTGAATTTTTAAAAAGTATAAGAAATTTCAAATGATTTGACCAAATTTTTAGGAATTTCAAAATATGTTTAACAAAATTTCGATGGGATTTTCGGAGTTTTTAGAAATCTTGTGAAATTTCAAGAGATTTCAAAAGTTATAATAAATTTTTGAATATATTTTAGAATTTTTAAGGGGGATTTTAATGGAGTGTTTAGCGTGAAATTAAGTAATTTCACGAGATTACAAAATGTTCCAATGCTTCTTCGAATATTTCAAGATTCATGAAATTTCAGAAAATATTATTTTCTAATTATACAATAATATGTATGTAGTATAACTTCAGAAGTATTTAATTTTGCAAAGACTGACAAACTTAAAACAGATATATGTATGTAATCTGGTGAATTAGCGTACGTCGGATTCTTGAAAAGAATGCGAGAATGAAAAAGGAGAATGGAAATAAGAGCAACAATATAATATACGTAAAACTAGCTAATAAATGCGAACAGACTTTTTCTTGGTAAAAGATCGTTAAATTCTGTAGTAGAGGAAGTGATTTACTCTCGCTCTCTTTGGCAGCGATCGCACTATTTTCCAGAAACGCCCAAGCAAATCGTCACGTACAGAAAAATAAGAGTGTCATCTTCCGGTCTAGCTTAAGACTTTCCACGTCTGAACATACCACCGTCATTTTCAAATCGCATTCCTGAGTTAGTTTGCTAATCCTCCTTACAAGGTGTATCTCACTAATAGTGCGAAAGGCTATGATTACAGCCCATGCGAGATTGATGGCTCGGCAATAATGGCAGGTAATGACTTATCTCGCATTTATACCATATACGAGCACTTCATTAAATATGCGTCTCATTAAATTATTAAATCTGCAGGAAGTGCCAACAACTTTTTATCAAGTATCTGCTGCTTACGTTTAAATAAATACAACAAGAAATTTCTATCCGTCTGAATCTGTTTCATTCCGTATCCGAGAAAATCCGAATGAATCTGAGCCAATATGCTAAAGTCAAAACAAAAATTGCTATTCAAGTCAATAAATAATCCGACCCAATCAGAAGTAAAAAACATCCTTAATCAAAATTATTAAACGAATCAATCTGAGCCAGAATCAATCTCCAAAGTCAGAACAAAAATTCTTATCCTAATCAATTCGGTCCAATCTAAAGGCAAAAACAAAATTCTTATCCGACTCAATCCGAGTCATGAAAAAAAATTCCTTTCTGATTCAATCAGTGTCAATCCAAAGTCAAAACCCAAATCATTCTGTTTCAATGCAAAATAAAAACCAATTCAAAACCAAAATTTCTATCGGAGTTGATCAGAGCCAATTCGAATGTTCGAATTGATTCGGATTGAAACTTCAGCAATTCCGATTAGCCTCAGATCGTATTCATTCATATTGAAAGTTTAAATTATTTTGGAATGAAAGTTTGGATTGATTGTGAATTAAAAAGTTGGTTCGGATTAACCTTGGATTAACCATTTAGATTGTTTTCTATCCGAAGCTTTCGCTAAGGATTTTCATCCTTTTCATTATTTACCATCTGTGGCAGCTGGCTATCCATCTAATTATACAACTTACTTTTTATTATCGCGTTTTTCTGCTTCGCAGTGGAAAGTCGACAACGAAAAAACTTGCCACTTACGTCAACCCGCATCTCTTACAGAAAATTCTTGAAAGTCATTTGAATTATATTTTAAATACATAAAAATACTTTTAAATTACATGAAAATTCGTAAACTTTTTTATTTATTTAATTATTTTTAAATATTTTGAAATTTCTTGGCATTTTTTTAAATCATTGAAATTTTTAATTGCCACGCCTAAAACCTCACCATCGAAAACGGTAATTGAATCAATGGCACGTGTAATATTAAAATGAAATCAGAGTAGCAATTTTTCAATTTGTGATTATGTCGTCATAATGAGAAGCGAAGATTTTTTTTCTCATTATTGGAGAGCTAATTTTTATCAAGTTAAAAGGCAGCTGTCGTAAGAGTAGCTTCTTCAGAAGTTCTGCTGAGGCTACTGTTAAAATAAAACGGTTATATTTCGTCAGCCCTTTGCCATCTCTTTGCTTCGTTCCGAGGCACGAGCGTAGTCGAGTCTTGCTATTAGATTTTATAACGTCCGAGAGTTTATTGTCCGATGCAGGAGTGGTCATAGCAGCAGCAGTACCGTTGCTCTGCTCCAGTTAGAGAGATGATGCTGGATTGGATGATGCTTTCCGCAGTCTCCTTAACTCTTAACTCATCTTCTTTGACTCTAGAAACTTTTCTCGCGGATGAAAGAGAAATTTACTCCCGACTAGAGGAAAAATAAAAAGGTGCTACCGCTCGCAAGAAATGCGAGCAGCCGATAGTGCACCCAACACATTTCACATGGAATTTATTTATTGCGAATCAGTCGACGACGCGACACGACGAAAATGAGACAAGTGTTATTTATTATGCGACGATGGATACTTCTTCTTCTTTCATTAGTGCACAGATTGAGAAAGGACTTATTTACGACCAGCTATTCCGAAAATTTCGAAAGCTCGACTACTACAAAAGGATCACAGAAATTTAATTTAATATTCAGAGAAACTTTATTTTTTTCACTTGAAACTTGATTCACTTAAAGATAAACTGGATTTTTTCAAAGCCACCTGATTCATTCAAAACTTAATTGACTCAACTTGATTTCTTTCAAAGTTGATTGACTTAAAACTTGATTCAACAGTCATAACTTAATGGACTCATAACTTCATTAACTCAAAACTTGATTGACTCAAAACTTGGGTGATTCACAGGATTTTACAAAAATTCTACTTAGTTCTTAAAGAATTTCTAAGGACATTGTGAGTTTTTATGCGGTTCTGAAATGATTTCAAGTATTTCCTTACAAGATTTTAAGGAATTCTATGGTCCCTGCAAGAAATTCTAGAGATTTCAATAAATTTGAAGGAATTCTAAGGATTTTCACAGGATTTTATGGAAGTTTGAGGCATTTTAAGGAATTGTAAAAATTTTTTAGGGATATCTTGGAATTTTAAAGTTTCAATAGATTGCAAGAGAGTTTGAAAAATTGTAACTGATTTAATTAAATTTTAAGGGTTTATACAAATTTTAAGGGATTTAAAATTATTCTGAGGGCTTTAATTGACTTTTCTGAACTTTAAAACGATTTTAAAATAAATTTGAAGCATTTTTAAGAGATTCCAAAATATTTTTGTTTTTTTTTGTTTTTTATTATTATTATTATTATTATTATTTTATTTTATTTTTTGAAGATTAGAAGATATTTCATGGAATTTTATGGAATTTTAACAGATTGTTACAGGTTTGAAAGAATTTTATAGAATTCAAGCAATTTTAAGCGTTTTAATTAAAATTGAAGGAATTTCTCAGCATTTTTATGGAATTTTATGGAATTTTAAGGGATATCGTGGAACTTTAAGGGGATTTAAAAAATTGCAAAAGTTTTTTGCAAAATTTTAAGGAATTTAATGAAATTTCTAGCAATTAAGGTTCCGGATGCAATCTGGGGGCATAACTTTTAATACTGTTCGCAAAATTTTAAGACGCCAGGGGCCAATTTTGCGAACAGTATTAAAAGTTATGCCAGCTTATTGCATCCGGGTCCTCAATTTCAAGGGCTTAAAATGTGGAGTCCATGTCAAGTGCTTGAATGAGATTTGCGTGTAATTCGGTGTAATCAGTCCTTTAGTAGTGACGAAAAACCACAATAAATATTTTTGGAAATTTCCAAAAAAATGGCGAAGATATGGGACTTTGAAATTTTTTGGACCTTTATTTGGAAACATCATATCTTTGGTTCTAATTAACCAATTTAGCTTTCTAAGGTCTCAAATTTGTTCTAATGAATTTTTTGTAATAAAAAAGTTGTTTTTTTAAAGTTTTTTTTATATGAAAGTACGTGTTATTACAAAAAATTTGAGACGTCAAAAAGCTAAATCGGTTAATTAGAACCAAAGATATGATGTTTCCAAAAAGAAAGGTCCAAAAAATTCCAAAGTCCCATATATTCGCCATTTTTTGGAATTTTCCAAAAATATTTATTGTGATTTTTCTTCACTACTAAAGGATTGATTACACCGAATTACACGCAAATCCCATTCAAGCACGAAAATTCTTGTGATCACTTGACATGGACTCCACCAAAAACATTCCAGGAAATTTTAAAAGATTTTAAGCGACTTTATGGATTAAAAAATTATATTACCTGTAATTTACGGTAAATTAAATTAAGTTCCCAAAATTGTGGGAAAATTGCAGCAATCGGAAAATTTCCGGAAATTTTTAATTAAATTAAATTTTAAAATTCTCGATAATTTATGGAAACTTATCATAAATTACTATAAGTTTACAGGAATCCTCTCGGTAATTTATGGTTATCTTTCATAAATTACCATAATTTGCTAAAAATTTCAATAAATATCAGGAAATTCATTCATATAATAAATTACCATAATTTGTCGGAAATTTTGCATAAATTTCCGGAAATTTGTTAACTGAACTGAAAAATTCGACCTGTCCTAAAAGTTAAATAAAAAAATGTGATAAATTTTATAAATCTATATAATATCAAAAATGAATTAACGAATGAGGAAAAAAAAATGTCTCTCTAAGGGAAAATGAGAGTTGATTTTATCAATCTGATCGAGTTGACAACGAAACGGATACTTAAGTGGAATATTAGCATCTCCTAGGCAAGGTTACTTGCCTACTGTCTATAGTCAGTGATGTGTGTAGGTAGGTCTCAGAATATCAGTATAAGATATGTTTTCTGACAAGAGACGCCTAACCTTATACGTCGAACGTCGAATCATAAATAATAATCGTTGGATTATCGTCGATGCACACATCCTCAATGTCGGCTAGTTAATTTTCCGCTCTGCGATGCACACATTTGAAAATACGGAATCCCTGAATAATAATAAACGGCAGGTCGAGTCACGATCGATAACTCACTACGAAGTGGAACAAATAAGATGATATTCTCGCTCGTCGTCATCATCGTCGTCGTCGTCGTATCTCGTATCTCGTATCTCGTATCATGAATCGGCAGATTTGAAAATCGATTTACGAAACAGTGATTATTCCATATCGTAATTATTATTGGCTGGGTTGCGGTTGTCAAAAGCCAAACAAAAAAGATGATCAAAGCCTATTCTTTTTTACCTGACAGATGCGATTATTATCATTTCGCTTTTTATTCTCGTATGTGTAAATAATTTATTGTACCTGAAATCCGATTGCGCAAGAACATAAAAAATCATCTTAGTTCTTCGCAATTAATCTTTTTGTCGTTGCTTAAATACTTCCTAACTTGACTTGATCGATTACAAACGTGATTAACTTTAAACTTGACTCATTCCAAATTTGATTGACACGAAACTTGATGTTTTCAAAACCTGATTGATTCAATAACTTGATTTATTCAAAAATTTATTGACTCAAAACTTGATTTATTCATAACTTGATTAACACAACTATTGATTTACTCTTATAATCTGATTGATTCAAAGTTTGATTAACTCAAAACTTGATTCGTTCATAACTTGATTTCTTCTAAAGTTGATTGATTAAAAACTTAATTCAATTATAAGTTGATTGACTCCATACTTGATTCACTCAAAACTCAGAAAAAAATTGCTTAATTCCTAACAATTCATTCATTTAAGTCTTGATTGTCTCAAGTCTTGATTGATTCAAGAGTTGATTCACTCTAAACTCTAAACTTTTTCTAAACTGGATCGATTCCAAAATTAATTGATGACAATCTATTTATATTTGACGCATACTCATAAAACGTAATTGGAAAATGTAAAATTCATCTATAAAGGTATTTTGATGTGATTTACGAAATGTCTAAGCTGTTTGTGAATTGAGAGGCAACACGAGAGTGAACTGATCTAGTAAGTAATAATAAAAAGTTAAACTCGAATGAAAATCAAACAAGCTTTCTTGGATGATTATTATCAAGTTGAATCGAAGGTTTCTCTACAGAATAAGAGTAAGACTCTGATTGGGGAGAGAGAGAGAGAGGGAGAGCAGCGTTGGTCAGCTCGAAGGCGATTGAAATCTTTTTTCTGGCTGACAATCGGCACCGACCCAGCAGCAGCAGCAGCCTCTTTGAAGAGTAACGATCAGTGGTGAACGGGCAATCGAGGTAAGAGGAGTGAACATGCTCGTCTGCAAGTGCTCCACTCACACATTTCAAGATTTACACGTGTATATGTATAAGTGTATAATGTATAACTATATGTTCTATACAGAGACGTGAAGAATGAAGCGAATGCCGAGAGAGAAATCATACCAGCAAGGACGAGAGATGCAACCACGCCCGATCATCCCAACTTTCAAGAAACCATAACTCGATCGCCCTTGATTTAACTCAAACTACTTTGATTTACTCAAAACTTGATCGATTCCAAAATTTATTCATTTAAAACTTGATTCATTAATAACTTGATTGACTCAAATCTTAAGTAACTTAAAGCTTGTTTGATTAAAAAAAACTTTATTGGCTCAAATTGACTCGATTGATTTAAAGCTTGATAGGCTACAAATTTAATTGACTCAATACTTGCATGAGTAGTCAAAACTTGATGGAGTCAAAGCTCGATCGACTCAAAACTTGACTGATCAATCTCAAATCTTGATTGATTTAAAACGTACTTGGTTGCTTCCAAATTGATTGATGTAACTGTATATGTTCAATACGGAGACGTGAAGAAGCGAATGCCGAGAGAGAAATCATACCAGCAAGGACGAGAGATGCATGAACCACGCCCGACTCATCCCAACTTTCTAGAAACCAAAAACTGGATCGCCCTGCCCTGATGCTGGTGGGCCGCGATTTCTGTCCGTAATATGCGCACGTCAATCTGTATGATTCACGTAATACTCGTCACAAGCTTCTGGCGGTTTTTTTTTTCTTTTTTTTTCTTTTTTTTTTCTTTGCACTGCCAGACACAAGAAGAGAGGATAAAATTGTCCCGAGCCGAGAAACAAGGAGAAACTCGGCCAGAAATTGTTGCGAATTTAAATTTTACTGGAAGCTGAACGATTTTATAAACTGGATCGCGTTTAAGTAGGGCTTTTTTAATCTGATGAAAGTCATCGAACAGACAAAATGAAAACTTTTTTGCTTAAAACCTTGATTGACTCCAGACTTGATTTATTGAAATTTTAATTGACTCTAAAATTGATTGCCTTTAAACTTGATTGACTCAAAACTTGGTTGTCTGAAAATTTGATTAGCTCAAAGGTTTTTTGACTCTATTATTCATTAACTCAAAATGTGATTGACTCATAATTTGATTGACTTAAAATTTGGTTGACTCAAACCTTACTTGTCTAAAAAATTGATTAACACAAAACTTTATTCATTCAGAACTTGACTGCCTCAAAACTTGATTGACTCAAGGCTTTATTAACTCGAAACTTGATTTGAAGGCCACGATTTTAGAACATCAAGATAATAAAATTATACCAACTGAAGATGTGCAGAGAAACTCGATCCGAAATTATGGCAGGCTTAAATTTTAATTAAAGTTAAATGTATTTAAATTGGATCATGCACACATTTGGATACTTTCAAATTTGAACTTTTTAATTTCGAAACTTGTCCAATTAACAAAGTGTGGTATTTTAAATTTAAATTTAAAGAAATATATGTTTTTTTTTGTCAATTTTATATCGTCTTTCCATTAAAAAATTGAAATTTTGCAATTTTAAACATTCAAAATTGAATTTCGATTTGTGTGATCAATCATATTTTATTAAATTATTATTGCAGATAAATATAATCTCTAATTAAAGGGGAAATGAAGTTTACAATCTAAAAACCGAGAGAATGTTCGAAATAAGAAGTAATGACGATCGTCAAACTGGAAAAGAAGATATAAAAAAAAATCAATGGGTCAAGAGTTAGTTTCGCTCTGACAGAGTCGAATTGCCAGATTGCACAATTCGACGAGAACAGATCAGACCGTAGCGGCTATGGCGTTATGACCTTATTGTGTAACAATTCCAATGGATGTGCTCTGAGTCCCGAATCTTCAAAGATTTTCATTTTTCTCTCTTCTAGGGAAATCTAACATTAACAGAGAAACCGGTAACTGGCCCAAAGTGCATAATGCGAATCCTGAGTTTTATTACTTCAGAACCGCAGTACATTTCACCACTCACCACAAGTCTGAATTTTACAAGATATTGTAAACCATTTATTTCGCAGTTCCCTCAAACTTCTTACTTTATTCAATAACAATAAAAACAACAACAACAATAACACAAGGAATATTATATGGTCAATTGACAATATTTATACACAAAAAAAGGACACAAAATTATGGCGTGATTTCAAATTGAAATTAAACAATTTTAGATCCTTCAGAAAAAATTTTTAAGTATTTCAACGAGATTTCATGGGATTTTTAGTAGTTTTAAGATATTTCAAAGGATATTACGATGTTTATTTGGATTTTATATAAATATTATAGAACTTGATGATATTTCGTTTCGTGGGATTTATCGATCAATCAAGTTTTGAGTCAACCAAGTTCTGAGTCTATTAAGTATTGAATAAATTAATTTTCGAATTGATAAAGTTTTGAGTCAATCAAGGTTCGAGTCAAACAAGTTTTTAATCAATCTATTATGGAATCAATAAGTAAAACATAAATATGTAAATAAGCGAAGATAGAGATATTTTCATATCAGTTACGTAATTTTAAGACTACCTAGAGGGTGGGGGGGAATCTTTAGCCTAGTTTGCTGACTTGAAGGAATTAACACCTGATTGTGACGATTCAACTGAGAGAGGAGGAAGAGAGCGATGAAAAAAGAGGAAGTACGGATGACACGTTCGTTCCTCTGAAATGTCATTTACAAGCGACGACTAAACGCCATTGTCTTCTCGTCGATGTACATATTACATGGGTCTCGCACCTCCTCCTCTTGGATGCCTATTAGGGTCACGACGTCTGTAAAAGTACCGGAAATCACTGCATAAATCGATTTGTCGTACCGATGAGAATTTAGCGATTATTTTTCATCTTGCAAATCCCAGTAAGCGATATAAGGAGTTTCATGTAATTTTAAAATTTATTAAAGCATTTCAAGGGATTGTAAGAATTTCAAGGAATTTCAAGAGATTTCAGGACATTTCAATTGATTTTAAGGAATTTTAAAGGATTTCAACAGATTTTAAAAAAATTTCAAAGAGTTCAAGTATTTTCAAGTCATTTCAAAATATTTATTTACTATTTCAAGGGATTTTAAATGTTTCTCAAGAACTTCAAGGGATTTCAAGAGATTTGAAGAATTTTTAATTGATTCTAATATTTTAAAGACTCAAAATAATTTAATCGATTTCAATATTTATTTATTCAAAACTTACTTGAATTTAAAATTGATTGATTTCAAAATTTATTGCTTAAAAACTTGACCGATTCATAATATGATTGATTCCAAAATTTACTGATTCAAAACTTTATTGATTCCAAATTTGATTTACTCAAATCTTGATTGACTTAACACTAGGTTGCTTGATTTCAAGAATTTTTAATTGATTTTAAAAGATTTCAAGGAGTTTGAAGAGATTTTGAGATATTTGTAGTGATGTTAAAGAAATCCAAAATATTTTTAGATATTTTTAATTATATAAAAAATTTACAGGAATTTCAGAAGATTTCAAGATATCTCAAGTGATTTCTAAGAATTTTTAAGGGATTTCAAAAGCATTCAAAAGGGTTTCAAGACTTTCAAGTAATTTCAAAATATAAAAAATTATTTTGAATTATTTAAAATCTGTTTAATGTCTGGAAATCTTCTGAAATTTCTTGAAATCCCCTAAAATCCTATGAAATTTTTTGAAATTATTATAAATCTCTTGCATTTTTTGAAATCTTCAGAAATTACTAAAATTATTTTTGAATTTCCTTTAAATCTTCTGCAAAATATTTTTTTGAAATCCATTAAAATCGTCTACATAATGTTGAAAACCCTTGAAATTAGTTAAAATTTGTTAAAAACCCTCTAAAAAATGTTTAAATCCCTTGAAATCATTTACTGCCTTGTGGTATTTCTTTGAAATTTAGTTGAATTCTTTAAAATCTGTTAAATCTCTGAAAACCTTCTAAAGTCTATTGAATTCTATAAAATCTTTAAAATCCCTTGAAATCTCTTAAATCACTAAATCTTTTGAATTCTTTGGAATAACGAGAAATATCTTGAAATCCCTTGAAATTTTTTGGAATTTTCTTTAACTCATTTTATATTCTTAAAATTATACATTCACATCGATACTTCCAGTTTATAGAGGTTTGTTTTTAGCATTAGATAATTTTGGGCCAAAAGTGAAATTAGATATTTAAGATTAGAATATTTTTAGATAAAATATTAAAAAATTATCATAAGCAGAAATAGCCAAAGGCGCGCATATGACATTCTAGTATCTTAAAATTTATCCCTAATAATATGCATTTGAAAATTTTTCATTAACATTCAGCTAATTTTCTATTACAAATTAAAGGTGCACTTTAAAATGAATTAGAATTTGATACACGAATGGGTTGAAGATATTCTTGAGTTCCATTTGTAAATTTATCAGTGCTCATCCGTATTCAAAAGTTCACGGGATATTGCTCCGGGCTCATATCTCGCTTAGCCTCGATCTTTATATTTAAATCGCATTCTGACTCTGCTTTTTCACGAATTTGCGTAAAGAAGACAGTTTCTCAATTTTATTCCATCATCGGATAATCACAATTTACATCACATACAGAATAAAACATGTCGATAAAAAATTAAATCAAGATTAATGTAGTGTCAAGAATTGATGACACGATTGAAGCAAAATAAAGATTTCAGGAAAGGGAAGAACGAGTTAATTACATTTACACGTTGCATCTTTCTGATTTTCATATTTATTAATCGCAAGCTTAATTGCGATCATCCTATTAAAAATTACTTGATTATACCACGCGATGAACAAAATTGTTTGATTATAGTAAGTAAAAACTGTTTTTTCATACGTGTTTACCTTCAATCTGACAAAAAATTAATATCCATTGAAATAATGAGGATCGTCTTTCCGCCTAAAGAAATTTTTATTTCATCATTCGGATCCTGTTATTTTATATCAGTGACACTGTTTTTGATTAAAAATTGATTAAATTTTTTAACTGAAATGCTTCCAATCTTGAATTTTTATCGACGAATGAAAGTGACATTTTTCACTTTAATTGCAATTTAGTAATTGTTCTTGTTTCTTTGAAAAAGGGAAGAAAAAGCAGTTTTCTTCCTTCGGCTAGTTTGAGAACCGGTAGAACAGATAAGGAAATAAAATCGTCTCTGGGAGAAAAGAAGGGATTTACCGATGTTCGACCGAGAGAGTGAAAAACGAGAAAAAAAAAAAAAAAAGATTGGTCTCCCACAAACAACCGTTTCGGAAGAAAATTCATGAAAATCTATGCATGATTTGAAATACGATCGCTCGCACATTATCTATGCACATTGACTCTATGGTCGAGAGACTCCTCCTTTGAATGACTTTCGCGTAATAATAGCCTACATACGAAAAAATCGATCCTCAAGAACGAGAACTAGTTTCACCGATTAAACGATTTACCCAGGAAATGATTTGCATACCTATACACGCATTTTTCATCTATCACACATTTTGTAATTAATTGCAATCAATCACATAATTTTAAAACATCATTTTCAAATTGAAAGAGGAACTTGGACTTAGGGCCATTGTAACGCCCATTTTTCTTCATATGGACCTAGATTTTGCAATCTCGGATTTCCGTCGGCTAGAAGTGAATTTCTACAAACGAAGAAACTCGAAAAAATTCCATTTCTCCAGTCCTAATAGCAGGATGCTGCTGATATCTCTCTTTCCAACAAACATCACCTGCAGACGAAACGCATTGCACCAATCGTGAGAAGCATTGTCGCTAAAAGCGTTGCGAATCCTTTTTAACACCTAATAACGCTTAAATCGTTTCTTTCAATCCATGTTCTTTCTTACTTCCTTAAATTGCACAACATAACGCATTTTCCAGATATTCGTAATAGACAAATTTCTGTTTACCATACTTCGCTTTGACGCTGGAAACAAAAAAATAATAGTTTGAGAGTCACTGATCATCTTCTTAGCGAAACTCATGAAATATTCACGCAGCAGGACGAAATAGTTTCCTTCTGTTTCTATTTCTGTTTCTGTTTCTCTTCCTCTTCCTCTTCCTTATTGCTTCTCTCTCTTCCTCACATTCTAATCTTCTAATTCACGACCTATTTATTCGCTCCACTCACTTTACATTTCGAGTTTACATGGACTGAAACTTTGCGACGCGCACGCCCAATTTCGCTTGTGGAATTTGTGAAAGAGAACAAAAGAAGGATGAAACAATTTGGATCAAGTTGGTACCTAAAGGTTTTGGTACCTTTCGCGATCTGCTGCAATTATTAACTGCACTTTCGAAATATTCTTCCGAAACGAGCCGCAGACTCTAATTTACTCGAGTAATCGATCATTAAATGGTTCGCTGCTGACAGAAATAATTGATATATATGTATTAATATTTTTCCTCAGTCATTGCATCGAAGCATGCACTACCAAACAACTTAAAAACAGACAATTAAGATCTCTTAACAGTAATTAACTTCTCGACATTTTAATAATGTGGGCGTATCTGCAAATAACTTGAAAGTATAAGCGAAAAATTATTTCGCGTATTGTAAATTGAGTCTGTATTTTAAAATCGAGAATTCATCAAGTCAAATTAAATTGCAAATAACACGAGTACATTTTAATTACGTGAAATTTTAAGTGATACAAATTGTCAAAAGCAAAAATACGGTTTTGAGAAGGCTTCTTACTTCTGAAGAAACGATTTCGTCGGGAAAAATGCTTCTAAAAATTAAGATCCTACTTTTTACAGTGCAGAATCATTAACTGGAGCCTCTAATTAATTCTCCGATCGACTGTTTCCTCATTCTTGTAGTTAAAGGGAGTAGAGTGGTAAGAAATCGTCGATTTCTACGGGAGGCGCTAATAACCTTCGTTACGAGCTTCACTTATACTTCGGAGTCTCCAAGCGCCATTTTTGCGGTTCATTAAGAACTTGAAACATTTTCGGCAAGTGAAAGGTACGAAGAATGCGAATTTTTCGGTTTAATTCCTGAATTGCAATTCTTCAATTTTTTCATTATAGCATTGTTATTTCATTCATTTAAGTGTCGCTCGATTAAAATTTATTATATAAATATTTCATTAACAGCCTCTTTATAGTGAAATTCAAATCTTCAATATGTTAGTGCGTAACTGACAAGTAGGCAAGTTTCAGATTTTCTAAAAATTGCTAAAATGTTTTAAAATCATGGAGGAAAAAGTAGGAAAAGAATTGCATTGCACAATCATCTAAAAAGAAGAGGATCAAAGCGATAAGTAGCGCCGAATGTTTATCAATTCTAAAAATATACAGTACTCTTAAATCTCTTTTACATGTGATACGAGAACGCATATTCAATCTTATTTTTATTCTTACGTCACGAATGTAGGCTGCGGCCTCAAATTTAATGATCGTCTTTCCTTTATCGATCTTCCGCCCAATGAAAAAGCACATCATTTTTTTTTAGAGACGAATTCCATAGTCATAGTTTAAAAAAGTCAGAGATGTCACTTCTTATTGGAGAATCTGTATCGGATTGAAGATTTCTTCTGCGTGGGATTGCGATCGAGATTCAGGATTTCAACTACGCAATTGTCAAATACGAGTAGAAAATTTATTCTTGGTAACGGGATGGATTATGCTGTAAATAAAAAGCAAAAGGTACTTCAAGACTTATTACTGGAGACAAAAGGAGCGAAATGTTGACCACAAGATAATCTCAAAAGCAGTTAATGAGTATATTTGGCTTCGGTAATGTTATCGGAGGACCGTTTTATTACCGTTTGCGCCAGTGAGACGACGAGGGAGGAACATTGTTTCAGCTGGGAATCTCTCACGATTGTCCTGCTCCTCATTCTCGTAATAGTCAGGTATTCAAATCCCAACTACCGACGAGACACGTTTACCCACACCGTTGAGCAACCAGAAAAATGACATGAAGACCATTTGTTAATTTAATTACATAAAAAAAAACTTCAAGATATTTCTCTCGGAAAGGATATTTAGTCCTCAGAATGACGTTTGAAATTCGACAATATTTTATTGCATACAGTTTAATTGGAAACTTCTTCCAGGCCGAGCGCGTTCAAAAGATGAAATCTGAGGAAAAATCCTGGGCTTTTGTTGCTTCGATCGAAGCCAAAAGTAACATTTCTCACGTCCGAAGACATTGAAATTTATGAACAAGGAAATCTCCTGAATCTCAAACAAACGACCCGTTCTCAATCGCAAGAACAACTTCTTCGCTGATATAAGGACGAGCGTGGGTGCATACTTTTCCAGAATTTCAATTGCATAAATTCTAATCTAGGAAGACTCTGAACTGTTAGAAGGCTTCATTGAACCAAGATTAGAATTCGGGGTAAAAATGTTCGAAATGACCAAATCCTGATTTTCTGCTTCCAGTAACTTTTCTAGATTGAGAAGACTTTTTAGAGTTGTTTATCAGCTAACTTTCATATTGGTTTAGACCACATAAAAAGAAAGGGAGTTCTGAATGTGTAAGCGGCTTCATGCAAAACTGCTCGAGTTGAATTCACTTTTCAATAATACGGAAATGAGTAGACGGAATCATTTAAAATGAAAGTGAACAACCCGTCTTAAGAACATGTGTCGTTCTTAGGACATCAATTAGACTCTCATGGAGGTCCAAAAGACGACTTATGTCCCAGAGCTTGAAGTCACTGATAGCAAAAAGATACATAGAAATCGATCTATTTACCTTTTTTTGTCATTCCACGATCCGCGGACGATTATAGGAATCACTCTCACGTTTAGGGAAAGCAGGGAAAACACCAGAACAGTTAGGGCGATTCGCACAAGTTCTCGTTGCACTTACAAACTGCACTGGTCACTGAAAATATTATCCTCAAGTCAAAGTCGGTAATTGGTGACTCCTACATCCTGCGGAGGCTTTAACAAACCGCCACTTAGTCTCCTAACCGTATCCATGCGAGAGATTCACTGAATCGAAATTGATATCTACACTTCTGGCGAATCACTCTTCACACTAAGAGTCCATCTAAATTCAAATCAGGAGTTGCACACGGCGGACCAATCCGTAGGTTCTTCTTTTTGGGCCACAAGATCCTAGAGATAAATCCTCAGAAGGTGTAACCAGAGCAAATGAATCCAATAAAGCAGAGAAAATCCACAGAAAGAAAATTTTGAATATCTTGATGATCCTGATATCTGGTATCCTGGTATCTCGAACTCTTGCATACGGAGGTCTGAGCGGACCGAATGGATCTTTGGAGGCTGGTGAAGGTGTCTTCGAGAGGACAGTTGGATCTTGACTGTCGGGCCGGACGACTCTAGCAGGGCGGTGTGGTCCTACTCCTGGTAATGTCCGTCCGGTTGTCCGGACGTGTATAATCCCGGTGTAAGGATCTCTGGTGCTCGTGCTATCGCCGCGTGGTGGTGAGTAAGCGTGGCGAGCAGTTGGCGGTGTAAGTATAAGTAAGTAAGAGTGAGTGAGCAATCACTTGGGGCCACCGATGGGCGGGGAGGCGACCGTAGCCGTAGGTTGGTGGGTAGGTTGGTAAGTAGGTAGGTAGGTAGGTTGGTAGGTGAATCGTGAATCGGTGTGGATGAACGGACGGAGCGGCGAGCTGTAGAATAACCGTGAGATACGTCGGTAAGGTAAGTATATTCTCCTCTCTCGCGACCGGCACGCGACCTACCCTCCCTCCCCTGATCCGCTTCCCGAGCTCAGATTCTGCTGTCCTTCCCTCCTGAAACCATCTCTCGATCCAGAGCTGCCGCCACTGCTTCCACTCCTACGATATACTCCTCACTACTCCCACCAGCGATTGGATACGGGCCTTCACTTCGGAGCAAACCTCCCAACTAATTCAAAGCAGACCATTCGATCTGGGACCGTTAGAGTTGGTGGCTCTTCCGAGGTATAAAGGGAGTTAGTTCCTCAGGAATGATGGATGCTTTGCTCGAGAGGTGATTCTTCCCTTTGTAATCTCGAGAGGACGATATCGAGAACAAGAGGATTACTTCTAGCGGGTGGTGATGAGGAAGAGAGCAACTAGAAAATTATAAATAAATGTCTAGATTATGTTTTAAAAGACGATAGTCCACAATAGTTGATATCCAATAAAAGTCTCTGTTCTGAAACAGAGAAAATCTTCATTAATTAGGAAAATCAATCTTGGATCGAAAATCTTATTTTACAATAAGTAAAATAGAAACATTCCAAACAAAGATGTTGTTCACCAATTAACAGGAACAACAAATGATCCTGACTAGTAGTAAATAATAACAATACACGGATTTTCCAACAGTGAATGAAACACACAACAGATGTTCTTTAGCACAAGGTGATCAGTCAAAATAATCATAAAACTAGTAGATCAACAAATCTACAACAAAATTTTATTAAGGAAGAAAAATAGGAAAAAAGTTTCTGCTATTGAAACTCTTTTAAAAGTTTTTCTCTTGAAATTTAGGAAAGATCGAAGACCCTTCGAGACATAATCAGCTGTGCTTGTAACCAGAGCACGAGTCACGTGTAGTCTCTCGGTTTGGAGAACGGGCGAGTCCCTGGAAGATCTTCCGAGGCCGATGCTCCCACTTCTTCTTCTCAGAGGATCGGAATACTGAATACTCCCACCAGAGATTCTCGTTCACTCCGTGTCGCTGAAACACTAATTCACCTATGCAACTGTACAGACACCCCACCACGAGAAGACCCACACCCGGTTCAGAGGTTCCCCGCCGACGATGAGTCGATTGCCCTAGGACGAACACCGAACGACTATTGCGGTTTTGTTCAGTATGTCCTTCCCCCTCCTTTTAAGAACCGGTACCTCATTATCTTCCTGATTTTAGACTTTTAGAGAAACTTTGTCGGTGGTCCTTTATATTTTTATATTTTTTCTATCTCTTCCTGTTTCCCAGCGAATGAGTTATACTTTTTACATTCTACTTTTTAGTAGAATGGGTATTTTTGGATGATTACATGTAATGCAAACTGTGAAGGTGATTTAGAAATCTCGAGACTACTAGAGAAATATATAAAGAGTAAATTGAATAATAAATCACTTAAGTGAATTAAGTGATTAGAGGTTTAGAGAATTAGAAAATTAGGTGATGATACGATTGTATAATTAGAGAATCAGATAATAAGAGAATGGTAGGTCTAAGGGATTAGATTATAATGGATGAAGTGACAATATTATGAGAAGATAATGTCGCATGAAAGAAGAACGATACCCCAGGGTTGATCAATTTGTAGACCCCCCCCACACTCCCTTCTCATCAATCCAAAAAATATATTTCACTTAATTTAAGCGAATTTTAAGGAATTTAAAGGAAGACAAAAGAATTTAAATAAATTATTATAAATAAAAAAATTTCAAAAAATTCAAAAGTGATTCAAATCAAATGAAAAAAATTCAAAATAATTCAAAAGAATTTTGAATTATTTCCAAAATGGCGTAATAAAATCGTTGAATCTCATTGGATTACACCGGTCAACACAAATTTTGGATCTGAGTTCTAAATATCTTGTTGCTTATTTACTTACTTACTTACTTATAGACGTAAAACAGACAAAAGCAAAATTTACAAGTCAAAAACTAATATTTTGGTTCTTTTCGATGCATAGAATCCGAATTTATGCATTAAAACAGAAACCCAAAAAAAAATTTTTTTGTTAACCTGTGTTATAGGTATGTATTAGCGCTCACTAGAAACAATTTTTCAAAAACCTACCACAACATAGTGACATTAAATTGTTTTGGTTAAATTGCCCTTTGGTCTAATCGATATTTAGTTCGATTGAATTCCAACCTTAAAATAATTGAAAGAACTCAAAATAATTTAAAATAATTGAAAAAAAATCAATACAAATTTGTGTCTTGTTATTGAACCATATGATTTTAGTCTTGTATTTTTGGGTCTTACAGTTTTTAGACCTTAAAGCCTAGTTTTTATTTTTGGACCTTATATGTTTGGGACTTATCGTTGGGACATATTTTGGGATTCATAATTTTTTATTTTTAAGATTTACTTTTGGACATTATGGTTCTGGGACATATATTTTGGGGATTACTTTTGGGCTTTATAGACCTTGGTCTTATGATTTTTGGGCTTTAGTAGGGTAACGTGACATATTTTTAGCACTTTTATTTATTTTTAACTTATGGGACTTATATGTTTGAAACTTATTTTTGGGACATCTTTTGGGACTTATATTTTGACCTTATATTTTTTATATTATTTTAGGACTTCTATAACTATCATATGACCTATTTTGGGAATTATTTTGGACTTTTTATTTTTGGGCCTAATAGTTTTGGGCCTTTCTTCATGGCATATTGTTTTTGACTTCATACTTTTCTACTCATATTTTCTAACTTCTAAGATACACATTTTGTGCACTTTAATTTTGGACATTGTAGTTTTGAGCCTTATATTTTGTGGGTTATTTCTGGGCTTTATAGATCTGATTCTTATATTTTTGGGTCTCAGATTTATCCTAGTTATATTTTTGGGACTTATTTTTACATTATAAATTGGGCCTTCTATATTTGGGCCTTTATTTTTAGACTTATTTTGGGTTTCATATTTTGTGAACTTATTTTTCGGCCTTATATTGTGGATCTTATTTTTGGGATTTTGAGGTTTATATTTGGGTCTTATATTTGGCCGTTACGTTTTTTTGTTTTTTTTTTTTCAGTTTGAGGTGTTCAGAGCTTCTTTATGTAAATATGTAAGTAAACAGCAACAGTAAGTGAGCTGCAGTAAATTGAGGAGTCAGACAGAATAAGAGACCTTAGCATCGGATCCTCGTGATCTGCTTTACCCGGTTGCACAACCGTGCTCTCGATAGTCCTGACACAGTTACCAGACTCAGGGCGTTCCGTAGTTGTAAAAACGTTAGGAAACGTGAGGAGCTCTTGGGATTCTTCGTTCTTCGACGATTCCGCGTTTTTTGCAACCTTTGGGCCAAGTCTCTCATCATTGGTTAGGAGGGCGAGAGGGATCACCTTAGGATACTTTTTCTTTTCACGGAGAATGGTTAATTGGGCCGCTCAATTCATGGACGACATCAGAGAGGATATAACACTTCGATTAGTATAGAAGCTTACTTCCCCAAACTGTTGAAAGGGTCTTAAATTAAATTGAATCAATATCAAATAATAATAACCTGAAGTAGCTTCAAGTACCCAAAGTACCTACGTTACTACAGTATTTTAAAGTACCTAAAGTACTTTGAAATACTTGAAATACGAAGTAATTTTAAGTGACTGAAGTACTTCGGAGCACTTAAAATACTTTTAAGTATCTAGAGTACTTTGAAGTACCTAAAGTACTTTGAAGTACTTCAATTACTTTAAAGTACTTTAAATAATTTGAAGTTTCATAATTACACAGCCACACAAAAAAAATAAAGTCTGGTACTTTTTACTCGACCCATGTATTCCTATGTATTTTGAAACGCTGAATCCGAATTTGAGGTCAGAATAGATGGTGAAACATGGTTTTATTATAGATTTAAAACTGTTGAATTCACATATAGTATCAGTTCAGTGATATAACTAGAAAATTTGGAACATAACCTTAAAACAAAATTGTCTGAACGCACAATGGGACCAAATCTCGAAAAGCTGGCCAAAAGTATAAAATGTTCATAAAATGGGCCAAATTGTGTTACTCGGTGGTTTTTGGGGTCATTGATTAAGAATCCGATGTCAAAAATTCAACAAAAAAAAATGACGGATCCAATATGGTGGACGAGTATGCTAAATAAATTTTTGATTCTTTTCAAAATTGGTATACGGGGGTTTTCGAGGTCGCTGATTACAAATCGGATTTTAAAAATTAAAAAAACAAAATGGCAGATATTATGGCGCATATTAGATCCGCCATTTTGTTTTTTTAATTTTTGACATCGGATTTGTAATCAGCGACCCCAAAAACCCCCGAGTATAACACAATTTGTCCCATTTTATGAACATTTTATACTTTTGCCCAGCTTTTCGCGATTTGGTCCCATTGTGCGGTCAGACAATTTTGTTTTAAGGTTTTGTTCCAAATTTTCTAGTTATATCACTGAAATGATACTATATGTATATGAATTCAGCAGCTTTAAGGGCATTGAATAAACGAACTCTGAAATTTTTGTGGCTATGCCAATGGGTGATGTCCTATGTATAGGAGAAGTATAACACTTGGGCAAAGATTAATAATAATGTAAAGAATAATTACCTAATATGAGGGGTCGTACATTTCGCGATTGATAACACACAAAGTCGTAATATTTGGCCAAAGTTCAACAACACCATCGGAAAATGATCAAGTTTTGACATCTATAGCGTCAGACGTCCACTGTAGCACCATCACATGTTACCGACCGAAAATTTGTATTACTCGCGTACTCACATCTCTGATGATATGCGATGGTGTTGTTGAACTTTGGCCAAATATTACGGCTTTGTGTGTTATCAATCGCGAAATTCTCTTTTACATACTTATAATTGGGAGTTACAGAGTTTCGGCTACATCCCTCGTTTTTTTCATAACTGCCAAAGTTGTGCATAATCATAAGATTCCCAGCGTGAAATTTAACCTCCCGCACTGACATGATGTCTGCTGTGACAGTGACACACTTGTCCGTCTGAGAAAATAAAGATTTTGACGGAAAGTATTAATTTTACCAGCCCCAGCTGTTTATAACCGGAAACCCAGTGATCCCACGATCATGAGCGATCTCTCATATTTGGTAATTATTCTTTACATTATTAATCTTTGGCCAAGTGTTATACTCCTCCTATACATAGGAAATCGCCCCGCCCATTGGCGTAGATACTCATGAAAAAATTTCAGAGTTCGTTTATGCAATGACCTTAAATCTATAATAAAACCATGTTTCACCATCATATACTCAAAAATACGTTTTTTTGAGATTATGTCGAAAACCAATCGTGAAAGGTGCTATTCTGACCTCAAATTCGGATTCAGTGTCTCAAAATACATAGGAATACATGGGTCTCGTAAAAAGTACCAGAATTTATTTATTTTTTTTTTTGTGTGTCTGTGTTATTAATGATATACCTGAAGTATTTTAAAGTATTATAAAGTACACGAAGTACATACTTTGAAATACCTAAAGTACTTTGAAGTACTCGAAGTATTTGCAAGTGCCTAAAGAAAGTAAGACCTGCTGTACTCTAAAGAATGAGAAATAAACAAAATCAGGAGAAGATTAAAGTATAATCAAAAGAAGGCGAAAGTATTATTGGTGTTATTGCTTGGTAGGAAGCAAACTAAGATGAGAGATACGCATGACTTATGTTCCTCTAATTTCGAAAAATCATGTTGTAAATATGATACCATGGGCGTGTCTTACAAGATCATATGGGATAGCACTCGTGGGAAATGAATCATTTGACCTATACAAACTACACATGTGATGTCTGATTCTATTAAATACCGATATTGCGTTATTAGGTACTTTCTGAATCTAAATTTGTCATCTGATTATTTCTGGGAAAGGTCCAATTTTTTAAATTTTAAATCCAATCTCCGGACAAAAAAAAAGTCCCAAAAGAGAGATCTAAAACTATAAGTCCAAAAAGAGATCGAGACACAAAATTAGGTTTAAAAATATGAGGCCTAAAAATAAGCTCGAAAAATAAAAGAACCAAAATCATAAATCACAACAAACAATGTCCCAAAAATATAAGGCCCGAAACTATAATTTCAATTATAAATAAAAAAAAATAAGTTTCAAATTATAAGGCCCAAAAATATGGGCCTCAAAACAATATGGCTCAAATAAGTTCCAAAGCACCACATAAAATAGCCGAAAAATATAGAGGCTGAACAACATAAGTCCCAAAATATAAGGCCCTAATACAAGATACAAACGTAAGCCTCAAAATGTAGGTCCCAAAAATAACTTTAAGCCAAAAGCATAAGGTCTAAGAAAAGCCCCAAAATAAAAGAATCATAACCGTAATACATAGCAAATAAGTCCAAAACTCATAAGGCCCAAAGAAAGTCCCAAAATATAAGAACCGCAAAATGATTCCCAAAAGAGTAAATCCTAAAAATATAAAACGCACCAAAATAAGTCCCAAAAACACATAAATCACATGACAATTATTCCCAAAAATCGAAAGCCAAAAATATAAGTCCAAAAAATATAAGGCCCTAAACCATAAGTAAAGAAACCATAAGACCTAAAAATTCGATACATTTAGGAGCCAAAAATATAAGAAAATCTTAATAATATAAAAAGTCTCACAACATAAGAGCCATAATATGTCGTAAAAGAATAAACCCCAAAAATGTAAAACGCATGAAAATAAGTCCCAAAATATAAGGCCTGATTATAAAACCCGACATACAATAGATCGCAAAAATAAATTCCAAAATTTAAGCCAAAACCATAAGGCCCAAATATATAAGTCCCAAAATGTGGTTCAATGACTGCAAAACGTTACTTCTCATCAAATCTTTTACAAAAACTTTTGAAATTTTCTTCCAACTCTTAAAATATTTTCACAGGTCCTTTAGAATCCATTGAAATCTTTCAAAAAAAAATTTAAAAAAATGTTTAAATCACTTAAAATACATTGAAATGGTTTGAAATCCTTTAAAAATCTTTTAAAATCTCTTGAAGTATTAAAATCCAGTGAAGCCTATTGAAATATTTGAAATCTGATAAAATCCTTTAAATTCTTTGGAAATCTCTTGAAGTTTCCATAAATAGAAGATTCAAAATATAAGTCCCATAATAATATATCCTAAAAATAAATCCCAAAATATAAGGCCCAAAAATTTATAAATGAAATAAATTTTTATTTCTGGGAATGTAAAAATGATGATGCTATAAAAATTGAGCGTCGTTTATTGACTGTAAAATGTTGCTTCCGGTGTTTACGAGTGTCTAATACCCATTGTTAGTGTGTGTTGTGTTGTGTTGTGTTGTGCGACACAATCGTTGTCCCCTTTTGTTCCGACAATAACGATATGCCATCCTGAGACTTGGTCTTCACCGTCGCGTCGTCGCCATCATCGTCCGCCTCGGTTATTTGCGCGTAGGCGACTAATGATGGGTCTTAAGATCCACACACGTGTGGATCACCTACACGTCACCCTCTGCTTTCTGCGTTCACTGCACCGTGGAAAGTCATCGCATTCAGATTAGAATGCAAAGCGATCATCCAACGTCACCACAACACGCAAATTTCAACCCATCACTTTTTAGATCAAGATGTAATATTTGAAATCATTTGGAAACTTTTAAAATTTCTTTGAAATCTCTTGGAATATATTTATAATTTTTTTTAAATTCTTTTGTTATTCCATGAAAGCTTTAAAAAATCTTTTGAAATCTTTTTGAAATTTCTGAACCTTCAAATGGTACACTAGTACGAATTCGCACAAGCAAAAATTTCATTTTATTTCTATTTTTCAAGAATACCTTTCTTTAATAACCATTTTTTTATAACTTAATATGATTTTCACTAAGCTATCCCAACGGATTGGGCGATACATTTTACCCCACAATCATATACATATTTATACGTACAGTTTGAACATTACATATTTTCATCTTCAAATATTCAGATGAAAGCACAAAATCCCAATTCACACTAGTGTGCCGCTTCAGGGTTAAAATCTTCTGAAATATTTTTAAATCCTTTGAAATCTCTTAAGATTTTTCGAAATCTTTCAAAATCTCTTGAAATCTCTTGAAATATTTTGAAATCCTCCTCCTCCCCTTTTTTTTTTGTCAAATGTTCACGTTTAGTGAGCCCCTGAACCCAAAAAACATGTTTTTACGAATTTGGGTGTATGTGTGTGTGTGTGTGTCTTCTGTGGCTTTTTAGTTTGTGAGCACAATAACTTTCGAAAGAATTGACCAATTGTATTGGCCTTTGGTATACTCTTTTAGTGTCCTAAAATGAAGGTCAGGTTCGTTAGGCAGCCATTTTGGATAAAAATTCAAAAAGTTAGAGCATTTTGAACATTTTTGAGACCTTTTTTTTTAATTTACAAATTCTATGTACTGATGTTTGTAGTTCTCATAAAGTCGAACAATTTATCCTTATAACTTTTTTCGATAAAAAAAAATTGTCAGACTTATAACATTTCGAAAATTAAAAAAAAAAAAATATAAATTTGACGCCAAACAGCGCACGATATGAAAAAAAGTCAACAGATAAAGAATGTTGCCTTTTAAATGCGCTACAAGACTGGCATAACAATTTTTTGAAGTTTCTTGAAAAATCGAAAATTATAATTTTCAGCCAAATAACGCGAGATACAGAGAAAATGATAATAAATATAATTATTGGTTTTGACAAGATCTACAAATTCTTCCTTGACCATTTTTTGAAAGGGTAAGTAGTTTTCGTTTTAATCGTGAATAATATTGTTTAAAAATTAAAAAATTCAATTTCCTCGCCAAAAAACGTGAGATATGAGAAAATATCACGATAAACTAGCTAGAATTGGCATTTTAAAAGGTCAAATAAAATTGCTGTTAAACATTCTTTTTTGTAAGACCAATAGTAAATCATTAAGATAATTCTTTTAATCATTTTTTTGTTATTTTATTATACGTTGAACAGAGTCGAGCGCGAAGC
This sequence comes from Synergus magnus, assembly GCA_032275165.1. NCBI lineage: Eukaryota > Metazoa > Arthropoda > Insecta > Hymenoptera > Cynipidae > Synergus > Synergus magnus. Next base: position 1,260,306 of record JAUESH010000047.1, read on the forward strand.
GCGAGGTTTAAATTATTTTTAAATAAAATATCGAGCGCGCGTGTCCTGAGGAGAATGTGTTCCTTAAGGTCGATAGAACCTTAAGTAAATTAGTTCTCCTCTTAATTTAAGACGAAAATAATTAAAACAAAAGTATATAGTAGCAATAAAGGTTGACAAGCACGCGAAGCACGCAAGTGGCCCGAAGGGCACAAGCGCGCGAAACGCGCAAGCGTCCCGAAGGGCGCAAGCGCGCGAAGCCGCGCAACACGGAGCGCGAAGCGCGACGTGTGATGAGAATGTGCGAGCGAAGCGAGCAGATTTTTAAAAATACTTTTGAGATCCTATGAAATCTCTTAAGCTAGATATTTTGAAACATTTCAAAAACCGATGAAATCTCTTGCAATCTTTTGAAAGTCACTGCAGTGACTTTCAAAAGATTGCAAGAGATTTCATCGGTTTTTATCGAACGTCGCCACAATGCGCAAATTCCGACCCGCCTTTTAGATCCTGAAATATCACGATCGACAATCGACCCTGAGCTAGGAGACAACATAATAGATAATCTTGCCATCTGGGACGGTGCGAGTCACTCAAAATGGTACTGGGTCATTATGCAATTAGTGTATAACCCCTTCCCTAGCTAATTACCATTTTTAATCAATTACTTAAATTTCAAATTTTTTGCCCAGCAGAACAATTATTACGAAATAAAAAATAGGAAAAAATAGCGAATAAATAATCTCGCCATCTGGAAAGGTACGAGTCACTCAATAAAAATGATACTGGGTCATTATGTAATTAGTGTATAACCTCTTTCCCAGCTAATTACCATTTTTAATCAATTACTTAAATTTCAAATTTTTTGCCCAGCGGAACAATTATTACGAAATAAAAAGTAGGAAAAAATAGATAATAGATAATCTGGCCATCTGGAACGGCACGAGTCACTCAATCAAAATGGTACTGGGTCATTGTGCAATTAGTGTATAATCCCTTCCTCAGCTAATTACCATTCTTAAGGAGATAGTCTACTTTGGCAACTGAATTTTTTTGATTTTTTTTTGCATTTTTCGAAAGTAAATATATTCAAAAATATTGTATCAAAATTTCAGAAAGATTGGAGCACTCTAACTATATTTTTCATACCTTTTACGTTACTACCTGAGCATTTACGTTATTTATCGTTAATTTAATTATATTAAATAATTAATTAAATTAATTTAATTTAATATTTACATTATTACTTGAGTTACTGGAGGAGGCAGAAGGAATTTTGTATGGCCCAGACATTGCTGATTGAGCGTAAGTAAGATTTTTTTACGATTATCCCTTAAAAAAGTTTAAACGCGTTTTTCTCGAAACAACATTTTTACACCGCTTGTTGATGAAATCTCTGAAACTACTGAACCGATCTTTATGAAATTGTAACCACATATTCTGTACACTTATGGCTATGGTCCGAAACAGAATTATTGCAAATTTTTAATTTTAAATATATTTTTTTTTACAAAAAACTACGAAGAAAAACGTGATTTTTTTCTTGTTTTTTGTTCTTTGTCCGCTATTTTGTTAATTTTGTATATAAATAAATGATTGAGGTTCCTGCCGTAGCCAGTCATACTGAACCTAACGCAACTCGATGTTTTTTTTCAGATGGTCCGTCTTCGAAATTGCATCAACAGCGCACACTTACCTACTTTTTGAGGAGTCCTGTTTTCCTACCGATTTCATACTTAAAATGTGGTTTAAGAAAATATAAACACATTTTTGTTGTAATTTATGAGTGCATTCATTAGCCCAAAAAGTTTTATATCAATAACTAAAAGCATGAGTGTCGTTTGCGTGGAAAAAATCAAAGAAATAATTAACCTCTGGCTGCTGAGGAGCTGTTGTATGGTCCAGGAATAGCTGACTAACGGTGAGAAAAAAAAAATAAAAAGAGACAAATAAAAAATTTAGTTTTTATTTACATATGATTTACTTATCACCAAAACTTTGAACGCGTTTTTCTCGAAACTACGTTTTTCAACACGGTTGGCAACTTTTAAAAAAAACTGTACATCCAATTTGCATGGGCCAAGTCTTAAATTTTCCGGAAAGCCAGTCCCTATGGCACCACGCAGGGAATTTTTTTAAAAGCCCACCTTCTATTTTTTTTTGTATAAACAATAAAAATTTTCCGTGAAATCTAAAAAAAAAAAAAATTCGCTGGTGCGCCATTTTTTATTTTTTGAGATCGATTTTCCCCTATGTGGCGCCATAAACCTAAATGTCTAGTTTCTAAATATATTTTTATTTTATTTTTCAGATCAAACTTGGACAAACTCCTTTTGTATGGAATAAAAAAATATTTTGTCCTGTATATTTTTCATAGACTTTTTCCTAATCTTTCGAATGGTTATAACTATTTTTTTAAGAATTGAAAATTAGACCACTTTTTCTGAAAATCAAAAATATTTTTGACCTTTTTTGAAAAACTACATTGTTTTTTTTTGGTTTCAATATAAAGCTTCAAGCTTTATCTATCGGAGCCCAGAAATTGAGAGCCCGGATGCAATAACGGGACACACGCTCGAAAACGCGTAAAAGTATTGTCCAAGTGTCTCGTGATATCCAAATTTTAAAGTTTAAAAAATTAAATTTTTAAAAATGTAAACTTGTAGAGAAGAACAAAGCGAAGCTTTTTTCTATTTGAAGTTTTTTCATCCGATGAATATTTTTAATACTAAAAAAGAAAAAGGGAAAAAAAATTTTCCCAAATTCAAATATGTTTTAAAACATAAATCGTGAAAACTCAGCGAAATATTATTGAAACTGTTTGAAATTTGGTATACACACGCAGTATACCCTATCGATGCCTAAAAAATCAAGAAAACAATTAAAGTTGCCTATTGTTTAATAATAATTAATTGCAAATTGAGATCGGTCAATAAGCACGTTTTTTTAGTTTCGGCGAAGAAAAGTATCGAGGGAACTTCAGAGTTGAACGAACATTAGAAGTAAGTACATTTAACTTCTACAGTTTTAAAATAAAAAGTATTCTATTTTGGAACAGATTTTAGAGGTTTTTTTTCTATTTGTGCAATGTAGTTTTAAACAGAAATGTACTTCTTGTTCTGCATGTAAATGTTTTTAAGAATTTTTAAATTAAGCTATTTTGACCATATTTCCAAAAGTGTCTTAAACATTCTAAAAAAATACTTTTCGAAAAACTTCGCTTCGCAATTCACAAACGTCAAAAATGCTGAAGAAGCTCTTACTCAAAAATTATAAAATTCATCAATGCATTCTAGGTACGAATTCCAAATTATTGCATTGTAATACAGATTTTTTTTATTTACCTACAAAATTTATATACATTTTAGTTTTTTTGACAAACAAGACTTATTTCAAAGTTACTACGCTTCTTCATTTGAGAAGAGGTATTTTAATTACTCTAAACAATCATTTTATTATTATTTAATTAGGTGCTGTAATTGAAACGCACGGCTCGATCATCAGCGAAGGTGCAAAATTTAATTGTCTTGAGAAAAGTGCATCAGATGCTATTGGAGTTGTTGTCAGTAATGTAAGAGATTGGGATAAAGGACGTCAAGAAAGTCAAGCTGCTACAAGTAAATAAATAATTATCAAATAAAATGCAATTATAGTATATAGAAATAAACATCTCGTTCGTTCTTTAATTCGTTTTATTATTAATTAAATAGCTAAACCCCTTTTTAAAACCTTTTTTTATTAATTGGGCGTAAGAAAGATTGCCCAGCTGGGGCCCAGGTAGTTGCCCCAATCTGGGCGTTAGTTGATCTAAGCGTTACAGCCCAGACAACAGCCCATCGGGGTGAGACTGGGGTTTCCAATTGGGGCCCAACTCTAAGTTGGGTAATCTGGCTGGAACCCAGTCTGGCCCCAGTCGACTTTTCCACGCGGGGTTTTTGTTTAATTACTAGTAATTTTTATTAACACTTTTTTTTTAACGACTATATAGAGTTGTTGAAGGGACTTCAAATTATACATAAAGATTATTGTTTCGTCAATCAATACTTCTGAGAAAAGACAGTGCTAATTTTAAAAAACGTGGGGCCTATCACCCGAATTTATCCTAATTCGATAGAAGCAAGTAATAGTTTTCCATTATTTGCCTATTTTTTGTAATATTTCAAAATATTCTGAATTTATGAAAAAAAGTTGTATACAAAAGTTATTCCTTTCAGTAAAATGGAACTTGTCTGTAGAATAAAATTTTTTTGTTGACCTTAAACTTTTGAAGAAAAATCATTTTTTGTTACGTTTTTTAACTTTGATTCTTACAAAATGCACATGATTTTTGAGGCATACAATTTTCCTTGCGGGGACATATTTTGGCCACCGAAATACAGCAAAATCAGCAGACAATTTGATCCTATCTTGATGCGCGCGATTTTCACAGTTGCTGCCGCTGGAGTGGACATTTTCGCTAAAAATTTGGAGTGGACATTTTAGCCTTAAATTGAACATAACTTTTGCGCGCACTGCGATATTAAATTTAAACGTGGTAAACTTTTTCGCCCCAACATAATGCTTAATTTCCGCGAGCATAGAAAAGTGTGCTTCAAGTATTCTTGGAGTAAAGAACGATGATTTCGGTAGCCTATGTTCCACTGAACTAGCATGATTTTTCTCAGAATTTTCAAACATTGCGCGGAAAAGCTCTGAGCATGCAAAACATTCAATTTGTGGCTGGTGACAAATATTACACAGGTATATTTTTGGGATTTTATTCAAATATTATATGCTATATCTTTTTATGAGGGTTTATGTAATGACTGTAAGCTTTTGTTTCTATTTCAGGGAGTCTGTCTGTAAATTTTTGTGCAGTTGAACTTGTATTTTAAGTATAGGTTTACCTATAATACAACGGTGACAGAAAAATGACACTTTTGGTGGATATGCCCATATATTGACCACGAGAATTAATTAAAAAATTCCATTAATCGTTTGCTTGAAAAAAATTAGGAAAAAAACACTCTCATTACGCGCGTTTACCCTAGTGTGGAGACCAATAATAATCCCTGAACATACATATTAGGACCTAGAGTTAGGACACGACATTGAGTCCCAAAATAAGTTCCAAAATATAGAATCCAAAAACAAGTCCCAAAAGCTAGGTCTAGAAACAAGACCCAAGAATAAGATCGGAAATATAGGAGCCAAAATTAAGTCTCGAAATCTAGGATCCAAAATTAGTCTCAGAATGTCGGACCCAAAATATAGGCCTAACTTTTAGGGCCTAAAAATAAAACTAAAAATATCTAGCCCAGATGCAAGACCCGAAATATAGGATCCAAAATACAGATAAAGGACTTAAAAATAAGACCTCAATGTAGGATCCAAAATCGATGGAAATTTTTGAAACTTCATAAAATCCTTTGAAACCCGAGAATCGAATGAAATGGTTAAAATTTCATGAGTTCTTCCACAATCTTTTGAAATCCTTTGCTATCACTTTAAATATTTTGAAATTCTGTGAAAAAAAACTTAAAAAGCTAATAAAAAAAAAAAAAAACAATATTTTGTTCCAAATTTTTATGGGATGTCAAATGATATTTAGGACTTGACCGAGATTTCAGTGGATTAAATATTTTTTCATGGGATATCCGAGACTTGAAAAGATTTCAAAATATTGAAAATGTTTAAATTAAAGTCTCCACGCTTCGAATTGACTAAGCACGACTGAATTTCACTTTTCGACTCGTTGAAGCCTTAAATCCGATGTGCCAATTGAGTCTACGCAATAGCCATTTTGCTGAGTTCTGGGACCATCTTTATTGCCGATTTGCACCATCAAGATTGAAAATTTTTCTCTCGAATCTACATTGGGATCTTAAATCTTGCTTTAACGACCGGCTCAGACGTTGTTGTCTTCCAATTTTACTCTTTTCATGTATAACCTAGCTTATTTTGCTGATACACAAAATTACATAATGTCGACCTAAAAATCGTTGCAGAATCAATTTTAGGGTCACAGCTCTGAATAGAGTGAATGAAAGACGATGACTGAACGTGAACCAACTATGACCGGAAATGTGTGAAAGGTCTGCAGTCGCAAGCTGTAATCAAGAGTTGAGCGCACGGATGTCTTGCGTTATATTTATATTATTACCTTATTACCTGCCTCCTGCACTGCCGACTTTTTGCTGATCGCAAATCGCTTTGGGAAGTCTGTGAAACTTAATTCTTTTGGAGACTATTTTAGATTTAGATTCCACTTTATGAGCCATGATTATTCACTTCACAGTACAACTGCAATGATGATTAGAAGTAATAACTTCTTCCTATAATAACTAGTATGTAATAAGGCCAAAAAATACACTTCCAATATTTAAGGCCCAAAAATAAGTCTAAAAATATCAAGATACAAAAATTAGATCCGAATTGTAGGATACACATATAAATCTCAAAATCTAGGACCCAAAATGAGTCTCAAAATTCATGACTCAAAGTAACTGCCCAAAAAATAGAGACCAGGTGTAATACCTGCAAGTAAGACCCAATATAAGTCCCAAAATATAGAGCCAAAAAGTAAGACCACAAAATAAGGCTAAAAATATCAGGCCCAGAAACAAGAACCAAAATAAGACCCGAAATGTAGGATGCAAGAGTAAGTTATGAAATATAGTAGGATCCAAAATAATCTTCTAAAATACAAGGCCCATTTGTTTGACCGAAAAATAAGACTCAAAATGTAGGACCCAGAAAAAAAAATAAAAATAAGACCCAGAATGCAGGATCCAAGCGTAAGTTTCGAAATCTAGAACCCAAAATAAGTCCCAAAATGTAGGATCCAACGTACCCCCCCCCCTCCCAAAAAAAAGGACTCAAATGTAGGTCTTAAAAATTTGCTCGCTTCGCTCGCACATTCTCATCACACGTCGCGCTTGTGCCCTTCGGGACGCATACGCGTTTGCCTAACTTTATCGCTACTGTACATATACTTTTGTTTTAATTATTTGTTTCAATTTAAGAGGAGAACTAATTTACTTAAGGTTCTATCGATCTTAAGGAACACATTCTCATCAGGACACTCGTGCTTCGCGCTCGATATTTGATATTAACCTCGCGCTTCGCGCTCGGCTCTATTAACGATATAGCAGATACAAATAAATACTTAAAAAATTTAATTTTTTATTTCTCACAATTAAAACGAAAACTGCTTACTTCATCAAAAAATGGTTAAGAGAGAATTTGTATATCTTTTTAAGACCAATAATTATGTTTCTTAGCATTTTTTTTGTATCTCATGTTATTTGGCTCAAAATTTAAATTTTCGATTTTTTAAGAAAATTAAAAAAGTTGTTATGCTAGTCTTGTAGGGCGTTCAAAAAGCAACATTTTTCATCTCTTGACTTTTTTTCATATCGTGCGTTATTTAACGTCAAATTTAATTTCTTTTCGTTTTTATGAATTTTCGAAATGTTATAAGGCTGACAATTTTTTTTTATCGAAAAAAGTCATAAGGATAAATTGTTCGATTTTCTGAGTAGTACGGACATCAGTACATAAAATTTGTAAATTAAAAAAAAAAGTGTTCTCAAAAATTTTCAAAATGCTCTAACTTTTTGAATTTTTATCCAAAATGGCTAGCTAACGAACTTGACCTTCGTTTTATGACACTAAAACAGTATACTAAAGGCCAATCCAATCGGTCAATTCTTTCGAAAGTTATCGTGCTCACAAATTAAAAAGCCACAGACACACAGACAGACACACACACACACATTCATAAAAACATGTTTTTCGGGTTCAGGTGCTCACAAAACGTGGACATTTGACAAAAAAAAAGGGGGAGTCAAATTTTACACAAATCTAATACATTCTCTGATGAGAATGTAATAAGTCACAAAGTTAGTATTAACATACACACCCAAAAAGTAGGACCCCAAAATAAGGCTATAAATATCATTCACAAAGACAGAAACCAAAAATAAGACTCGAAATGTAGGATGAAAGAATAAGTTCCAAAATCTGAGATTCAAAGTATGTTCCAATAAATAGGAGCGAAAATATTTTCCAAAAACATAAGACCGAGATGTATGACCGAAAAATAATGCCCAAAATATAGGATTCATAAACAAGAACCAAAAATGTGACCCGAAATATATAATTCAAGAATAATTTTCGAAACCAGGACCCAACATAAGTCCCACATAATTTAGAAACTAGAATATAAGCCCCAAAAATATCGGGCGCAGATGTAAAACCTTAAAATAATCTTCCGAAATCCTTTTAAGATCTCTTCAAATCTTTTGAATTTCCTTGAGATGTTTTGAAAACCTTTTGAAATCCCATGGAATCTTTGAATGACTTAGAAATCTTGTAACCTCCCATTAAAGCTTTCGATAGTAATCCTATCCGAATGGAACCGGGTCCGACCTATCAATCTGACCGAGTGAATTAGAGGCTAATCCGAAAGAATTTTTGTTTTGACTTCTGATTGGATTGATTCGGATAGGAATTTTTGTTTTCACTTCGGATTGAATCGGATTCATCAGGATAGGTTTCCTTATTTTTTATGGATTCGATCGGAAAAAAACTGATTCAGACGTATACAAATTATTCTATCCGTAACTTTCGCCAATATATTTTTTTCCATTTTCTCTATTTATCGCCACTGTTAAAAAAAAAGGTTTCTTAACTGTCGAAATTAAAAAAAAATTTAGACGCTGATTTTGCATTTTCTAATCTCTAAAATCCTCCTAGATTCGATCTTGTAATCGATCTATAAGCTTCTCAGTCCTAAATTTCCAATAAACTAAAAAAATCTAGGCAAACTTAAGTCCCAGTTATTACATTATTACGGTTTCTTCTCGGATGCTGGAGTTCGAGCGAGAAAAATAGCATTGCCCAAGCTTGGTTGCAGCACTGATAGGAAATCGTTACGGTCGACGGTGTTATTTGAACAGTAGAGCCGACGAAAGTCGCGACGAATTGTAATCGCACGAGATGAAATGATCCTAACTAAGAAAAAAGCAAAATCCTAAAAAACGTTGATATCGCAATTGTGCGAGAAAAATGTGTGTGTGTGTATGTGTGGATGATAAAATTCGTATTGCTCTTGCTGGTTATAGAGATTTTAAAGGAGAAAGTTCTCCGAAAAACGAGAAGATTTGAAAATTTTACAATTTATGATGAATTTTAGGAAATTTATTATAAAACCTAGTATTTTGTCATTTACCGTTTCACACTTTCAAACCTAAATATGTTTCATCTTAGGTATGTATTTAAATTATAATATAAATTAAATCATTCAATCAAAACTCTTCTGAGTTCTAAACTTCTAAAACGAAAAATTAGAACATTTAAAATTTAACAAATTTAAACTCAAAACAACAGTGTTACAATTTATTATAATTTACAACCAGAAAATTAAAAGTTTGAGTAAAAATAATCATTTAACTTTTCTTCTACTTTAAATAATTACATTTTTTAAATCTTTAAAAGTTAAATTATGCTAAAAATGAAATATTCTTATAACTAAACGCACGCTGCTTGCGCGTGAAGTTTACTTTGCATAATCGAATATTCGACGTGAAATCATTCATAGCGAATTCCAAATATTTAAAAAAAATCTAAAATAATAGAGATTCATTTTCTTACCGAAAGAAAGAAATTTTAGACTTTTCGAAGTATCTTAAAATCTTTGAAATTTTTTGTAATCTGTTCAAACTTTTGGAAATTCCTTGAGATTCCTTAAAATCTTTTAAAATTACTTAAAATTACTCAAAGATTATTTGAAATTCTTTCAAATCATTCAAAATATGTTTCAATCTTGTGAAATCTCTTAAGAATTCTTAAAGTTTTTGAAATTTTTTAAAATCATTTAAAATTTCTTGAAATATTTTCAGATATCTGAAAATCTTCGAAATACTGCGAAATCTCTTGAAAACCTTTGAACTTTTTTAAAATCTTTTTTTAATCCTCTGAAATTCTCTAAGATTCTTTCAATCTTTTTAAATCCGTTAAAAGCCTTTGAAATTTTTTCAAATAATTGAAAACAGGATAAAAGAACCGATTACCGAGAGCACGTCAATCGTCGAGGATCACCATGCAGATTTAAAAATTAAATCATTTAAGATATCTTAAAATCTTTGAAATCTCGTGAAATCCTTAAAAATAATTTGAAATCTTTGAAATTTTGTAAAATCTTTTTAAAAATCTCTTAAAATGGGAAAGTTACATGATTGACCTAGCCCCTGGACAAGGATACAGTCAATTAACTCACAGTACATTGTGGCTATACTCATAGTCATGAGAGGATAAGGAGGAGGAGAAATAGAAATCTGATCGCTGCCCCAGTTACTAGAATTAGATAATTAACGAATGATTCGAGTTTGGGCAGGAAGGCTTGCGTACGGTGGGTGGTACCGAGTCATCGTCATTGCTGGATCGGAGCAGTTGCGCCATTAACAGTGTCCAAGGTCTCTCGGGCTAACTGACAACTACTCGGACGTCCGAGATATCGAGATATTTATCACTACCGAGTCCGAGTGGCAAGTCACACTTGTGCTTCAGATGTTCTATCGCATCGAGGAAGGACAATGTCGACAAATAGTGATCCAATATATATATATATATGGATTTATATATGAATGGATTTCAAAGGATTTTAAGAAATTTGAAAACATTTTTGAAAATTTAAAATTGCAGGGGATTTTATGTAATTTTAAATAATTTTAAGAGATTTTAAGATACTGATTGTAAGGAATTTTAAGGGGTTTAATAAAATTTTTTAATAGATTTCAAAAAATGTCAAATATTTAAAAAGTCTGCAAAGGATTTTAAGAGATTTTAATCAATTTCAAAGATTTCAAGAAATTTCAAAAGATATAGAAGGATTTTAAGGGATTTCTTATCATTTTAAATAATTCCAAGGTGTTTTTAAAGATTTTCGAGAATGTCAAGCGATTTTAAATTATTTAAACAATCATGAAGAATTTTAAGAGATTTCGAAGAGACATTAAAGGATTTTAAAAAATTTAAAGTGATTTTAATGCATTTTAAAAGATTTTAAGGGCATATGGTATTACCATAAGACGGAGGTAAATACATACATGCCCTTAAAGGATATTCAGAGATTTAAAAGAGTTTGAAAGTATTTCAAAAGAAATACCTAGATTTAAACTGAGTTACCTAGGTTTGAAAATAATTTCCCTAAGATTAAAAATAAACTTCCTAGAATTCAATGCAAATTCCAGAAAATTGAAAAAATGCCGAGAATTCAAAATAAATTCCCTAGAATCCAAGGTAAATCCCCTATTAATCAAACTTATTTCCTTAGATTTTAAAATAAGTTACCAAAGTTTCAAAGAATATTCGATAATATCGATATTTCCGATATTTTGATAGTGCATTTCTAATCTTAGAATTTGAATCGATACGAGTATTCATTACGACGAGAAGTTAGGAGTTACGTGTTACGATCCTTTCCCTTTCCTTCTTTCCTTGCATCTTTCTATCTTTCTGTCTGGCTGCTATCTTTCTATCTTTCTATCTTGCTCGATCGAAATTTCAGGGCGGCAATCTTGCTTCATTCATACCGTGTCCTCAGACAAACGTTTCACTCTGTGATGATAGATTGGGTTTCATCATCTGCTGCGTACAATGTCTCTTTTTCAAAATGAAACCGTACGTCGTTTTTTCCTGACATCTTCACTAAGTAGATCACTTTTTATGCTTGTGCTGACACAATTTCCCAGCAATATATTTATTTGTAAGGCCCAAGATGCAAAAATTTCATTCTAAAATATCATCGAGCCCAAATTTTGGAACGTAAATAAGGCCTGAAATATGTGCCGCTGACGAAAGGTTCAAAAAGAAGATTAAAAATACATATATATGATCCAAAATATTAGCTACCAAAAGTATGTTCGAAAATATAAACGCCAAAATATAAGGATCCCCAAAGACAGCATCCAGATATAAGACCCAAAATGTAAAGTTAAAAAATATTAGGCCGAAAAATTGGTACGACAAGACAAACTCCAAAATATAGAATTAAAAAAAAACACCCAAAAAAGTCTCAAAATACAGGACTCACATATAAGGTTTTAAAAAAATAGGTGAATTATATTAAAAGAATATCAATAAATTACTATAATAGAATTACTCAACATACTAATAAAAGTGTAAGAGAGATAGTGTTTGAAACACAAAAATATAAACACAAAAGAATCATGCATATAGTATATGAAAAATAATTGATGAATGGTTGCATGCTGCAATTTAAACTTTCTTATTTTCTCTGGTTTTTTTACATTCTCATCAGGGAATGTATTAGATTTATGTAAAATTTGACCTCCCCAGTTTTTGTCAAATGTCCACGTT
>JAUESH010000047.1:1281441-1294451 GCA_032275165.1 Synergus magnus
GCGAAGCGCGAGTGTCCTGATGAGAATGTGTTCCTTAAGGTCGATAGAACCTTAAGTAAATTAGTTCTCCTTTTAATCAAAACTAAAATAATTAAAATAAAAGTATATAGTAGTGATTTAAGGTTGATAAGCGCGCGAAGCGCGCAACACGGAGCGCGAAGACGACGTGTGATGAGAATGTGCGAGCGAAGCGAGCAGATTTTTTAAATATACTTTTTCCAGAATTTAAATACGCTATTGTATATGGGGGATTTTTTCTCAAACCGATGTCATCCGATCGGGCTCAAACTTGTACAAAGTTTAGTCCTATTGGGTAATAGTTATCACACCAAATTTGAACGAGATCGGTCAAAAACTTGCCGAGTTGGAGGGCGTGAAAGTTTTGGGATTTTCGTGAATATCGTCTATTTCGGCGATTTTTAACTCTTGTAATAGAGATAAAAAAAATTTTATCTAGTACAGTTTCGATAGGGCTTTCACACTCTTTCGATTTCTCCTACGTATTTTTTCAAAAAATAAATATTTGACCTTCAAAAATGAAGGTCAAAAATAAATTTGTCTTTTTCTCCAAATAAGACAGGCCCATCAGCATTTTACAAGGTTGAGACTGCCATTATTTAAATGCCTGCATTACGTTCACTGACGAATTTTGAAAAAAAATTTTTTTTGAATTTTGGAAAATCAAATTATTGAATAAGAAGTCGGGTCAAAAGAGTGGTTTTATGGATTGTGTAAAATTAAAGCTCGGAGATTTTTTTATGCTGATGTTTATGCTCTCTGGTCTTTAAAGTGCTGATGGCACGCCACGCTCGGGAAGTTCATGTACTGTATACGTATATGTACGTGTTAGTGGCAACAGAAAAGTGACCGCCTTTGGTGAAGTCGATGCATTACAGATTCCTCTCCTTATGTCTATTCTCCATGGGTATAAGGATGGTAATACCACTCAGCTGGAATTCCGAAATCTGCCTTGTGAGCTAGGAGATTAGCAAAATTGCTCTTGTTCTTAAAATGCTGACCTGCTCCGTCTAAGACGTAGTACACCTTTTGGACTGCAAAATTCGCCTTAAGATAATTCACAATTATCTTCTGGTACTCATAAACTCATAAAGCGGATGAAATTTTAAACTCATCTCTCTGATGACCGCGTACCACGTTGTGCTACGGGCGGGGTTTGAGCACCAGCGTCATGCGCGTACCGAAGTACTCAATGCTTATTTTCATAAATTAAAAATTTGAGGCACACTTTCTAATCTACATAGTGTAATAACTACTACCCAATAGGACTAAACTTTGTGCAAGTTTGAGCCCGATCGGATGACATCGGTTTCAAAAGTGGGTACACTTAAGAAAAAAAAAATAAGATTTGGATGGTAGCTATATGCGTTGGAACATCTATTATACATTATATATGAATGTAAAAATACTACCCGTGTGGAAATTCCCTCACTTGTCCTTATTTAAAGTTGGGTGGTAACTAGAATCCAGCTAGACATCCCAGTCAGAAAAATCTATAGAGGAAGTGATTGGGTACTAGCTAAATTACCTTTTTTAAAAACGTGCACATGAATAAGCAAGGATAAGATTAAAAAGACATAGATCGTTAGAAAAATTAATCGCGAATAAACAGGATCAACCAGCATCCTCGATTTCTTCAAATTAGGTATAATAGGTTAAACCATAGATCAGATTCTCTCGCAAGAACCCGATCAGATTCTCCTGACAGGGACCTTGGTTTTTAAGCGTTACGATGTCAATTGGGTCCTGACTATTTTCATGACCAGCGCCTGACTAAACATAGGGAAACTGGCCTGGACCCAACCAAATCCCAATTTAAATTTCTTCACGGGTATGTAGCAATTCATGATAATAAAGTCACAAATATATTAAATATTAAATGGGGCCCAGACGTAAGATAAAAAAAGGTTAAAAATACACGATTTTAAATATAAGGCCCGAAAATATAGGATCCAGATACGAGGCCCAAAACAAGTTTCAAAATATACTACTCAAAATATAAATATAGGAATAAAAAAAAACGTACCAAAATATAAGGCCCAGACGTAAGGTCCAAAGATAAGGTTAAATAATACAGGTTCCAAAGTATAAGGCCTCAATACTAGATCCTAAAATGTAAGACTTAAAAATATTATAATTAAAATCTAGAAGTTCCAAAAATTTTAAGTAATTGTAGGAGCAAATTGTAATTGTAAATTTTTTGAAATTTGTTGAAATCTTTTGAAAATTTTTTCGAATCCCTTGAAATATTTTTGAAATCTTTTTTAAAACTGATACGATCCCCTTTACGTAAGTCTGGATTATAAAGGGTCGTAGCATAGTAAGAGTGAGCGAGAGGCTGGGGTGACGTCGCGGGATAGTGTAGATGAGTCTTTTCTAGAACGGGGAATCCAAAGAGGGTCGAATCGGTATGCCGCTCGTCTCTTTGGTGAGAGGACTGGCAACCAGTCCCTTAAAAAAAAAAAGTGGGAGGGAGAAAAGACTATCTTCCGTAGTGTTCAGGGTAGTGTTCAGAAGTTAACACTCGCCATGTTTAAAGGGGACCTATTTTATTTATTTAATATTTTTGTACAAGGATCTACAGAGCGTAGTGCTAGCGCCGAGTACAAGGCGTAGAGAAAGCGTTGATTGCAGAGTGTAGTGCAAAAGTCGGTGATAGTGGCGGCGGACGACTAGAGTCATAGTAAAATACCCGAAGACTGGCAACTAATCCAGGGTTTGACAATTACTAGACGTGTAGTGAGTACCGTCTAGGCAGAGTAGCGCGAATGTCGGCTATAGTGGCGGCGGACGACTAGTGTCGTGGTAAAAAGTACCCGGAGAATGGCAACCAATCCAGGGTAAGTGCGAAAAAAAAACTAGACTTAGAGCGGGAACCGTTCTGGGTCTAGGAAGACTGGGGCTGGCAACCAGGAGCGTAGGAGGCCGTGGGTGAGGGCAGAGTTGGATGGAGGGAAATGCGCGAGATGAGTTTTCTCGATCTCCGCGCTTTTCCGCGTTCCCACTCTGCTGCACTCGCAGTGCAAATGAAAAGTGTCTTCGCCGCGCCGTAGTCAGACGTAAGTCTGAATATTTCGAGGCGAAGATTATTCTACTTTCCCATAAGCGATTTTATTTCTATTCTTATTCTATCTAAAATCTATTTCGAGTTAGCAATGTCGTTTTGGTTATGCGCATTGGCGTATATCAAAACTCTTGAAATCTTTAAAAATCTGTCAAGTTTTTTAAATCCCTTAAAATATTCGAGAATTTTTTAAAAACCTTTGAAACCACTTGAAATACCATGAATTTTTTTTTTAATATTTTAAAACTCCTTCAAACCGTAACGCCGCTGTAAAATTTTCAAAAAATCGAATTTTTTTTCTTGTGTAAGTACCCTAATTTCGTATGGAAGCGGACACGCAGCGCATCAAACTTTCAGAGTGATCACTGTCTGAAGCTGCTGCAAAAGAGGCACAGATGGACCTAAAATCTCTTAAAAAGAAAGAACAGAAAGAGAACATCATTATGGAAGGTCTGCAGGCATCGTAGTCTAGAGGTATGTAGAAAAAACTCTATGATTTTATGATACATACTTAAAACTTTAAATGCGTTTTTCTTGAAACATGATTCTTCAAATTGGCATGCGGCATAGCTCCAACAATTTTCAATCTTTCTATTTGAAAATTTAACCACAATTTTAAAATAAAGTTTCAAATAGGCCCACGTAGGGGATTTTCGATAAGTTAATTTAAGCAATATTTTTTAACAAATAACTGTCCTTTTTTTTTTTGGTAAAAAGTGAACAACTTGATTCAAACACTCGCCAATTACACAAAAATCAATATATCTAAAATCCCCTACGTGGTTCTCTAGCTACACTATTGTAGATTAAGTAGATATTTTTTTTTTCTAGATTCAAATTAGTACCAGTTATACTGCGTGCCGCAGAGCGCCTCAGATTCAACATGCCTCGGGAGAATTGCTGCAGTGTCGCCATTTTGTAATATTTTCCTATGAAAATTTTTTGTAATATACTTAAGTATTATTTCTCTAACACCTTTTCTTCCATCCAAAAAAAAGTGGTCAAATAAACGCTTTTTTTAGGCCGTTACAGTGGCGTTACCCCTTTACGTATTTTAAAAACTCTTAAAATCTGTTGAATTCATTGACATTTTTTGACATCTTTAATATATTTTGAAATATCTTGACATCTTTTGAAACCTTAAGGATTTTTTTTAACCTTTAATGGTTACACTTCATAGAAATTACGTAATGGTCACAGTTGGTCAATTTGACCTGGAGGATCTTTGAAGCAGTACTAAGTGAAAATAAAACATTGTTTTGAGAGGAGAAAAATTCACAGGCATTATTTGAACATCCAAAAATGTACACTGATCGTTATTTCCATGAAATTTTAAATTCTAAGTATTGATAAAAATTGCACAAAAAAAATTTGAAAAAAAGTACTTTTTAACTTAAATATGCATAACTCCGTCAATTTTTAATTTTTTTCCATAAAAATTTAGGGTGTTACTCACGGGATATAGCCCTTTAAAAAAATTACTAGTTTGGTACGATGTACGAGGAATCCCTAGAAATAATTTTAAATCCACTTGAATCTTTTGAAATATAGATAAAACTCTTTGAAATTCCATGAAATCTATAAATAATTCTTAAAAATCTCTTAAAAATTTTTAAAACTCATTCTAATCCCAAAAAACACCTGAAATTTCTTTTAAACCGTTGATATATCCCCAAATTATCGAAAACATTGAAAATCCATAAATACTTTCTAATTGAAAATTGTAGCTGTAAATTGGATAGTAAAGTAAAATGATTATTCAATTGAGTCTTTGTTAGATGTGTTCAAAGTTGAAAGAATTCTTCCCCTATCTATGGCCTGCCACCTGTTGACAATAAAAAACGCGGATGGAGAATGATAGTGCGTGGTATAAATTCCTCTTACGAAGGAATTTTGAGTATCGTTAGCTCGTACACCACAAACCATGAGCCATGTTAGCATTCGTTGGTTGACGCTTTCAAGATTATTGAATGGTTGCTCCCCAAGGCTAAGTGCACATTGTCACTTGGTTGGTCGCGAGCTTGAAAGTGGCACATAAGTCCAGCACGCGATAACCATCGGACCAACACACGTACTTACCCGACCACCATCGATCATCCCGCGGCGCGCCGCCACTGTTGGATTTATATAACAGTGATGTCCAACGCGAGGTTCTCGAGCTTCTCCTTTCCCCCTGTTTTTCCCCTTCTCCGAGCGATTCACCGAGAATTCTCCTCTTCTCGTTTCGCCACTGGCGAATACCGCGAGACTTAAGCGTCCTTCGGGGCCGCTCGGATTCGTCCGCCCGGCAGCCGAGGAGACTCGACCCATCAATGATGGTAAGAGGGGGGATTGACGATTTGACAGATTTTTGTACATTTTCTCTCGCGTTGGACATCTCTGCTATAGAATAATATAGACATGCTAGCAGCAATTTACCCGGTGTTGCCCCGCATTTTACGAAATTTACTGAAGGTAACCTTCAGAAATTTCTTTTGATTGTTAAATATTCTAAAGAATTTTAAGAAATTTAAAAAGGGACTTTAAAGGATTTAAAGAGATTTTACATGATTTTAGTAAATTTCAAGGGATTTCAAAAGATTTTCAATGATTTTAAGAAATTCAAAGAAGTTTCAACGAATTTTATAAGATAAATTTATAAGTCATTTTTAGGATTTCGTAGCCTCGGTCAGAAATCCTTATAGTTTCGGTCTGTTGTCCGTCCGTTCGTACGTCCGTTAGACATAATACTTTGACTGGTAACTGCCACATGGCCCAAACGTGGCATAAGACCCAAAATTGTCATGATCCTATATTGTCATAGAGCCCGAAACTGACACACGATCCAATATGACACACGACACAATATGGATATAGGACCAAATATGGACGTAGGACGAAATATATATATATATATATACACATGATTCAATATGGACATAGTACTCAATATGGACACAGGGTATAATGTGGACATAGGACCCAACACTGGCAATGGCCCAATATACCTAGGACACAATATACACATAGGAACCAGTATGGACATGGCGTACAATTTGGACATAGGACCAAATATAGGGTCTAATAAAGAAATAGGATCCAATATGTACATAGAATCCAATATGGACATAGGACCCAAAAGAGGCATAGGACCAAATATGGGCATAGGGTCCAATATGGACATATAACCTAAAATGGACATAGGACAAAATATGGACATACGACCCAATATAGATTTAGGACTCAATATGGACACAGCACAAAAAGGTTTAAAATGGATATAAGGTCCAATAAGATTTAAGGACTTTCAAGAGATTTTAAGAAATTTTAATGATTTTAAGGAATTTTAAGAGATTTGAAGATACTTTAAATTATTTTAAGTAATTTCAAGAGCTTTTAAGATTTTTTTGGTCTTATGCTTTTCAGAAATATGTTTTGGGACTTATTTTTGGACCCTGTATTTTCTGGCCTGATATTTAGATCTCATGTTCTTTGGCATATTACTTATTTTGAGTCTTGTGATTTTCAAACTTATATTTTAGGACTTATTCTTCGGTTTTATATTTTAGGATTTGTAATTGGGCATTACATTTTTGTACTTTACATTTTTTGGGGCTTAAATTTTGGGCCTTATATTTTTGGGACTTATTATATGCCTCTTATATTTTTACACATATTTTTATTGTCCAATTTTTATCAACTTTTGTCTTTTCTCAAAAAAGAAACAAGGGTGTATGCTACCCTCAGAATCTGGCATAAATTAAAGTTGAACTTATAAATGAAAGATCTAATTAGCATAGAACGAGTGTAACAAGACGAATGAAATACCAGAAGAGATATCGGGGCTATAAATTAATTGGGACAACGTCTTTTTGCCGAAAATTCAAAATCCGAATGTTGTAAAATACCGAAAATTCAAAATCCCGAAATTTCAATTTCCCGAAATCTTTTAGAAGATTTGAAAAATGGAAAATGTAAAAAAAATTGTTTTTTGGAAATTACTCAAAAACGGTTAAATTAAATTAAATTAAATTCGCCCGGATATGTCGAAAATTGGAATAAAATCCCCGAAGAATTAAAAAAATTTTCAAGAGGGGCTAAGAGATTTTATTTGATTTTAAGTATTTCAAGGTATTTGTAAAAGTGTAGAAGAGGTATCAATAAGTATTTTCCAGAGATGTCTATATATTCCACAAGATTTCAAGCAATCTTAAAATATTTCATGAAATTTTAAGCGATACTGGTGTCGGCGATGTACGCTGGAGAATATTTATATTCGAGCGTCCGGATCATCACGACATTCTGTCTCTGGATCGAGCGGGTGCTCGTCAGACGGGCAGCATCCGTCTAATTGCTTTTTGTGAAGTGAATCTTCGAAGACGGATCCGACGGAGTTCTACTGGCGATCTTGAGGCTACGAGAAAGGTATCATAAACTCGACATAAGGAATCACAGTGCACGCTGCATCAGGCTGCTGTGTTTCTTTTCTGCATCCTTATTCCAAACCTCTTAATTTGTCATATGTATATTGACTTAGGCTATGCTTGTGACTTTAATTTGTACGTACTTTGAGGTGCACGCTGTATGAGGGGATCTCCAAGTGGTTTTAAACTGAAGTCTCAGTGCACGTTATGTCAGGCTGCTACAACTCAGTGAGTAATTATATCACCAGTTATGCTCATTGCTGCCGAGTGATAATTGGTTTGTTACAGGTTCGACTTAAATTATAAGTATTCTGAATTTGTAGGAGAAGGCGGGGCAAACGGTATAGAAGATTTCTTACGTAAAGCAGCATTTGATCCGCATCTATCGGTATTTTCAGAAAGTTGTTCCTGAGTAGTGCTTATGTTATTTCTGGACTATACACGGAGAAAACACTGTGGTTGGCCCAATCCTAGATATGGTTGGGCCAGCCATAGTAAATGGAAAAATATGGGGCAACCATATCTATGGTTGCTGCAGCCAAAGCGTAATGCTACCTGTGTTTAGGTACAGTAAGAAAGTGAAATGGCTGGGCTGGCCATATCAAATGGATGGCTCATCCAATGTATTTTACTATGCTGACAAAAAGTATGGCTGGCATTTCCACTGAGACTTGTTCCATCAACTATGTCATGTTAGTGATGCAGCTATGTATATTATATTGCTTCATTAGAGACCAAGAATCTATATTGTTTGAGAACCAGACGGGAGTAAAGTATAAATGCTTAGAGTATAAAAGAATTTGCAACGAAAACAAATATTGGACCATGCACAGGAAACAAATACAACTTTGATTTTACCCTAAAATTCTGTCTGACTCTGAAACCTTAATTTTTAGGTTAGGTTTACCACGCCGCGCTATGCTCCACAGACAACCTAGCCACATATATGTATTTAACTTAAAAAATATATTCACTCGCCTTCAAATTTCTGGAGATATATTTCAAGATGCCAATCTCTATTAAAAGTTGATCCATTGTTAGAACAAATTTCAACTACGATGCCACAGCCACAATGCCACACGATGAACACAAGACGCACTAACATTAAAAAGGGTTGATCCAACTATAATCTATGGTTGGCTGGGCCATAGTAGAAATGGAGCCATGCATTTTGTCTGGGGCTACCATAGCTATAGTTGCCCCAACCATATCGCTTCCATCCAGCTGATTTGGTCAGTGCAACCATTCATTTGCTTAGTGTAGCCATTTTTTTGGTTCGTCCACCTTCAACTATGGACATGTCAGCAATATCACTTGCAACAATGTTTGAATGGTTGCGCCAACCATAGCTGTTCTTTCCGTGATTTCTCTGTGATTTCTTCTATTTGTTCTCGAATAACGCGAGGTCCATGTCGCAGGAGAGCGTCCTCACTAATTTTTTGGTTTTTCCATGCAAGTAAGTTGTGGTTTAATTAATTATTAAGCAAATCGCTGTAGTATCACGTTGTAGCCTGCACCAGTACCTTTCATTTGCATTTTCAATTAAGTGCTTTCGTTGGTTACCTTTTTTTTACGGGTTTCAATGTTAACGCGGGACCTGGCGGCAAAGCAGGTGGGACAAAGCAGTATCCCAGCGGGCACGAAATTTAAGGATATTTTTATAACGTCCAAAAAAACGTCCTAAGTCAGGTCAAAAAACGTCCAA
The DNA here is from genome assembly GCA_032275165.1 of Synergus magnus. NCBI lineage: Eukaryota > Metazoa > Arthropoda > Insecta > Hymenoptera > Cynipidae > Synergus > Synergus magnus. Next base: position 1,290,632 of record JAUESH010000047.1, read on the forward strand.
AAAAACGACCAATGTTCCAAATACATCCTAAAAACGTCTTGTGGAACATTGTATGTTTTTAGAACGTTATTTGACCTGTCTTAGGACATCCTAAAAACGTCTTGAGACATTCGTGAATGAATTAGGATTTTTCATTTTTATTTAAAAATAACAAAATGGCGGATTTCTAAAAAAAATCACACTTTTTTCTCGGAAATCGGGCTATAAATCAAAAAATAATGTACGGAAAAAAATATCCTAGTTCCTGCGATAGCCACTGATGTGTAGAACAACGTTTTAAAATTTCAGCCTGATCGGTTCAGTAGAATATTTTTAATTTACTGGGCCGACTAAAAAAACGTTGTTTTGAGAAAAACACGTACAGAGTTTTAGTAAGATTTTTTTTAGAAAACTCATACTTACTTGTACTGACGGTTTGCTCTAAAATTTTATATTGCTATGCTCCAAAATGAATCTATACTGATACACAGGTATAAATGTTAGTAAATACAAGGGTATAAGAAGCTAAAGTTATACAGTTATAAACAATAGAGGGGCGCAACCGTTTGCAGCTGTTGTGCGGCTTACAGCGCGCAACTACAAAGCGCTCTCGACTATGTGCTGTAGCTTCGTGAATATTTCATATTTCCGTCTAAAATTTTTACAATATACTCTCAATATATTATACTTTCGAAATATGTAAGCAAAAAAAATTAGATTTTTTGAAATTCAGTTACCAGGCGGCGAAGTGAGAAAAAAAAAACAATAAAAAAATCGGCATTCTTTTCACTTTGTGCATAAAGACGCAAAATTGTGCACCTGGAAGTCTGAAGGTTCAAAAAAGTTCATCGGCAGATTGACTCTTCCTTGTAAGGACTTTTCAAATGTTCATTGCAGAACTCCGGATATTTTCTATCGCGGTGACTCCCACCGCAGGTGCGAAAACGGGTCACTCCTTTCCCAGTCGTACACCTGCGAATCTTGGCAAAAACTTGGAAGGATCATTCGATTTGATAATACGAACAATAGTAAGAGTCATTCCCTAAAAATTTTACAAGAAAAACAAGAAAAAGTGCTTTGTAAGCTTTATTAAGAGTATGTGACAACTTCTTAAGAAATGTACACTTTTTTATACATAAAAATCATTACTGCAAGATATATTAAATGATTTTAAAGAATTTCTAGGAACTTGTAGAGATATCAAGATAGTTTAAGTGATTTACAAAAGTTCCAAGGGATTTAAATGCTTTTTAAAAATTTCAAGGGATTTTAAGAGATTTCAAGAGATTTTGAGGAATTTCGAGGGACTTTTTTGGATTTTAAAAGATTTTAAGCGATTTTGAGAAATTTCAAATAATTTTCAAGGATTTTAAGGGGTTTGAAGAGATTTCAAGAGATTTTACATTATTTTAAGGAATTTCAAGGATTTTAAGAGATTTGAAAAAGCTTTAAATATCTTTTAAGTAATTTCAAAAGAGTTCAAGAGTTTACAAATTTTCAAGCAATTTCTAGACATTTTTAGTGATTTTGTGAATTGCAAGAAATTCAACAAATTCCAAAAGATATGAAGAAGTTTCAAATGATTTCAAAAGATCTCAAGCGATTTTAAAACTAATATAAAATTATTGAAGATTAAGATATTTTAAGATAAAAATTTTCAAAATTATCATAAAGACGCGCGCATCACATACTAATGAGATTATAAACTAATAGATTTGTAGATTAGCAGAAGGTATTTGAGACTAAGAAATAGATGAAAGATATGATGTTGCTTTATCAAAAGGAGGATATGCAGGTAATTTCTCTTCTTATCATGGTGATAAATAAATGTAATGGAAGTTTAAAGTTAATATTTAAGACTTGTAGATGATCAGGACTGGTTTGAAAATTGTGGAGCAATATAATCTATAACTTCACGTGATATCTACGCAATTAGTGCTTTCGGAAATCAAAAAAAATTGTAAACCATACTAATTAAATATATTTTTTTCCAGTAAATAATGTCTATATAATTAAACCGGGTTAGAATAGAAATGCAGCAGAATTTTAGGTTCTTTATTACCGTTAAAACGAGTGGATTTTCATTTTTCAGGTTTCAATATAGTCAATATTTGAATGTCATTTTTTTATAATAAATATGATGATAATTATTCCTTAAATTCCACAGAAAACTATAAAATTCAAATTCAAAACTTTTCAAATTTCTCAATATTTATTTAATAAATCTTTTGATATCTTATAATTATATAAAATTCCTTAATATTAATTTAATAATGTTTTTTATCTTAAAATAACTGAAAATTCTTAAAAATTCGACGAAGTCTCTTAAAATCCTTACAAATTCTAAGTACACTTAAAATTCCTGAAATATCTGCGAACTCTTGGAAATATCTAGAAATCTTTGAAATCCCCTGGCGAAAGTTTCGGATAGAAAAATTTCCTATCCTTCTGAATCCTTTTCAATTCCAAGTCTGTATCCGAGCGAATCAGTTTCATTCCGAGCGAATCCGTTGAAAAAAGAGACATCAAATCCGAATGAATCCGAGTCAATCCGAAGTCTGTAGGAAGATTCCTATCCGCATGAATCCATGCCAATCTGAAGAATGTGTAAAGATTCCTATTCGAATGAATGCGATTCAATCCGTATCAGCTGGGTTTCACCACAATAAACTAAATAATAGAAATAGAAAAGACTTGTGAAATTTTGCAATTACGATCGCAATTTTGAAACTTCAAAGGAATATTATTTGAACTAACAGAACAGAACATTCATTAAGATTCGAAATTTCGATCGAAATGAACAGATAATTTGATTCAAATGGGCCTCAGACAAATTGAGGTTATGTTTGGCCTCGGATTCATTCGGATTGAAACTTCGGATTCGTTCAGTTTGAAAGTTTCATCGGATAAGCCTCAAATTTATTCTGATTGAAATTTCGGATTCGTTAGATTTAAAAACTTTCTTCGGATGAGCCTCGCATTCATGCAGATAAAAACATGGGATTCATTTGGTTTGAAACCTCTGTTCGGATGTGCCTCGGATTCGTTCGGATTGAAACTTCTGATTCGTTCGGTTAGAAATAAATTCTACGGATGAGCCACGGATTCAATGTTCGGAATCATTCGGATTGAAAACTTGGATCGGAATGACTCGAATTCGCTCGGATACAGAATTCGCATTGGCTAGAAATACTTCAGACTGGCTCGGATTGGATTTCTATCCGAAGCTTTCGTCAGGGATCTCTTTAAGTTCGAAGATATCTGTAAAATTTCGTTAAAACTGCAGAAAATCTTTTAACACCCCTTGAAATTTCTGATCCAATGTAATTTCTTTAACTTTCTTAAGTTTCCTGAAAATTGCATGTAATCTTTTTGAAATCTGTTATAAATTCCTTAAAATTTCTTGTAATATCTGCATATTCCTAAAAACTCCATATTTAAAACCATAGTCTAATCATTTCCTGGATATCGAGTCATTAACCTAATTTTTTAATGCATTTTCTGAATATCACACTATTAAAAATGTCTGTTGCAAAAATTCAATACATCTACTGGAAGTTTAGTTTCGAAACGTAAGTTATGCATTACAATAAATGATATTATAGCTTACAAATGCTGGTATTAATGATGCTAATGATATTTTTTCCGAAGATGTGTGGAAAATATTTTAAAGACACACGATGATGACACGCTAAAAAAAGTGTAGCTATGACAGGGAAATTAATCCTTGTGGCAGCTAAACGTTTAGCTGAAAACGAACGAGCAAATGTCGAACATTCCCTGTATCAGCTAAAGTGAATTTCTTTGACCACTTTCACTGTTTTGACGATATTGTGTAGTC
>JAUESH010000047.1:1294551-1313486 GCA_032275165.1 Synergus magnus
TTAAATAGTTTAGATAGTTTAACCAAAATATTTATACAGTGTAGATATACTAATTCTTTAAATCAGGATAATTCAAATTTCGCTCGACCACACATTGAAATTTTTTTTCCGTGGAGGATCATTTTTTACAAGGAATGGTGAAAAATCTTTAAAAAGACACACGATGATGATGATAATGATGATAATCATTTTCTTTACGAGGAATAATGAAAAATCTTCAAAAAGATACGCAATGCTGATGATGATGATGATGATGATGAATTGAGGAACCTAAAATCTACGAAGCTTCACCTCGAGGTGTATATACAATATACATTTATACAAACATACAAATATATACAAGGCGGCCCAAGTTGCTTCATTCCATTCGCGATATTCCACATTCTTCCCACACGTGTAAGACACATTTGGAGATACGTGAGGATGGTGAGGACTGCAACTACACAGGCTTCAGATGCCTACTTCTGATACGTTCTACTACCGTGGCATTCCATTTATGGGGCAAAGAACATCCGAACCGTTTACGGGATTGCAGGGGAAGACACTTAACTGAAATCTTTAAGTGCGAAAACTTTTGAGACAAATACGACGCGATGGTTAACTTTCTTCTTTAAAAATAAACTGGAAGGTAACCTGAAACTTTACTCTTTAATCTCTGTCTTTTTAGTTGATATTACGAAGAAACAGGAAGTCAGTATCTTGGAATAATAATAATAGACAATAATACTCTCAATTTTTAGCACGGAACCTTGTCTTCATACATTAAATTTCAGTTTCGGATGAGATTCTTTAAAATTCCTTACAACTTCTAGAAAACTCTTAAAATTCCATATAATTTCTTAAAGTTCCACAATAGTATATTGTGCATCAAGGGGGTAAAGGAGGCCAAATATCTTTTTGACCTTGATGGACACGATATTTTTTGTCCGGCTCCCTCTGAAAATGCAACGTCGAGATTGGATTCGTTAAAAATATGCTATATTTATTTCACTAATTTTAGAGTAAAAATTTATTGACTATATCACGAACAATGGAACGAACTTCACGCTGGCTAAGCAGACACCAAAAAGAGAGTTTTCAGGGGGGGAGGGGTTGGAAAAAATATATTTTAAATTCATGAAAATTTATTTAAAAGTCCATCAATCAGTTATTAGCATAAATTACAAACTGACATAAATACTGATAAACTTTGTTAGAGTTAATTGAAAAATATTGTAGCGCGGATATCTGCGTAAATCGCATTTCATTTAACCATAATAATATGAATTTGAATGAAGAGCTAAGATAAGAAAGAATAGAATCTATAATATGTAGAACATGTACAATGTACATAATTTCCGACGATTACGTGCTGACGGAAATTAGAAATCTTCCTGAATGAGAGCCAACTTCGAAGCATCATTATCTTCGTCTTTGGCTGACAAGTTTGTAATGATCTACCTGCGATTGTTTTTCTCAGACTTCCGCTTCCCTTGGAAAGACTGCAGTCAACATTTTTTGCACCTGTAAGGTCAATATTGTCGAAAAAAACATATGCAGAGAAATATCTTTACCACTAGTTGTTACATTTTCACCTCTATACATCTTTCCAAAATCAGGGTTTACGTCTATTAAACTTTGCGTGCCTACGAAAAATTCCCGGACAATTCCCACATTTTTCCTGCTTATAAATATATATATATACATATATATGTATATGGTTCCTTTAACGATAGAATCATCATAAAATTAATAATGGGTTGTGACATGCATAATTTACTCCTTTGCAATATCACAATTAAATTAAAATGCTTGTGGATTAATATACTGCACAAATCCAAAAGATATACTTTAAGTATTGTATAACAATTAGGAAATCTTATTCAGTCTAATTTATTAAAATGAAATGAAATGCGCTTCCCGGATCAAAAATAAAATCAAGGCCAATTCCCGGATTTCCTTATATTCCTGCGCACAGTAGATACCCTGAAGATGCAAAATATCAGCAGCAGCCGCACATAAAATGTCAGGAAAATTAGTAAAGTTGTTAAAGTAAAGGGGAGGATGCCTCAAGAAAGCCTCAAGAAAGCATCCTTAACAATCCACTTTTACTTTCACTCGTCTTACCTTTTCTTCATTCTCCTTACTCTCTTTTTGCTCTCCTTGCTCTCCTTTTGCTTTCGAGAACACCAGACGGCTGTCAAGTTGAATGCAATGCAGTGCAAACAATCTTCAATAATAAAAGTTTAAAACCAAGAGTGGAATATGTGCGGCGCGGGCGCGGACGCATCGTAGGGTGGGGTTTCTTGTTTCCTTCGCGCCTGACGAATCCAGTCCAACTCTTCGGTTTTACTTTCTAAGCCCCTCTCACACCGCCCATCGAAAGCAAGAACCAAGAAGCCGCTTTCGAGAGTTTCAAAGAGACGAGGACGAGTTGGTTCCTAAAAAAAGCGTGGCGTCGCGTCGTCCTGTTCCTAGTCTACGGTTTTTCTGCACCATTCGAATCATATGAATTTATATCTGAATGCGTGCCTTTATGTGTGCTTTTGTATGTAAATGTATGCGTTTATGTGCGAATTAATGCATACTTTTATATGCGAATACATGCAGCAATATGCGAATATATATATATGCATATATTCACAGAATGCACATTGCATACATTCGCAGAATGTGATCGGAAAAGTATCAATAAATATCGATACATATCGATATGTTAACGTATAGAAAAATATCGATAAATTTTTCTCTTAACCCTCAATTACCCCACGGGGGTCAAAAAGACCCAGAGGGTTTTTGAAAATGGCGCCATTTCTGTATAAGCTAGGGGAGCGGGCCAGGACCTGGGGGGGGGAGTTTAGAGGCCCTAGTCCATGCTGGACCCATGATCACACTCAGTTCTGTTAGTGACGCCAAAAGCGACAGTTTGAAAATTCAACTTGTGCCTTTAAACCCCCGTGGGGTAACAACGTTACAAAAGATGATCTGGAGAGAAATACAAAACGTAAGTAAATTCTCTATTTCCTTTTTTTTCTTGTTTTCATTAATAAAATAAAAGTAGGTTTTGTGTGACGCAAGAGTAAACTTTGATTAAAATGTGGTGTTTTCTTGATTTTATAGAAACTTCTCTCCGGAAGCATCCATCGACACAGATTGGTCGTGACGCAAGGTCTCTCGTGTATCAAAGGTAAAAATAACTGTATATTTGAAAAAAAATTATAATATGATTTTATAATTGAATTTTTAAAACTAAAAGTTAATGTTTTTCTTATTTTATAGAAACTTGAGTAAAAAAAAGTCAATATTTTTCTCATATTCATGAAAAAAATAATAATATGGGTTCGCAAATGAATTTTTTAACAAAAAGTTGGTACTCTTATTTTTTAGAAATGTTAATAAAAAAGTTCATATTTTTCTTATTTTCCAGAAACAGAAATGGAGACGCCATCACAGCGAAACTCTGCCAATATTGTGCACACTGAAATAAGAATTTTATGTCCGAAAATTAAATAAATTAACCGTTTTTCAAATGTATTTTCTTGGTTTATTTATTTATTTTCACCCCATTTTATACATACTGCATGATTTTGTGTCAAGAAATATTTTTACACGTTTTGCAATTTTTCGGAATTTTCACATAATGAAATAATTATACTTTTTGAAACCGATAATTATGTAACGTATATCATTTAAAAGTGTGATGCTTGAGCTTTTAAAATCACTATATAAAAACACTGTTATCTTTATTTAACTTAGAATTACATAATTTTGAAAAAAAAAAAATTTCTAAGATTTTGTGATCACATTTTTTTTTTTAATTCAGATACAACTTTCACAATTTTTATTTTATAACTTTCTTTTTAAAATGGCTTTTTAGAGCACAAAAAATCCTTTCCAGTGAAAAAAAATTTGACTTTAATTGACCGATTTGTCGCTGAGATACCAGCCTGAGTCTGAGGTCGGGTCTTTTTGACCCCCACGGGGTAACAACGTATACTAAAATACGTGGGGTAACTGAGAGTTAACGATGCATATCGATATTTTCATCGATTTGCCCCGACGTTGACTCGGTTATATTGTAGGGAATTGCTATTGTCACAAGTCACCATCATCGAATTTCTCATCTTGCAATTTATATTCTCCGCGTCAGCGAGCCGACTTCTCAGTCATGCCCACTCTTGTACTACGCGACGCCTTCCTCCACTGTAACGGTTAAGTGACGTGACCTTAACTTAACTACCCTTAGATGTAAAAGAGTCAGGGTTAATCTGGATCATTATAGCAACAGAATGAGATGCACACCACAATTTGTCACCTAGAAAACTACTTTATTGATCTGGACGCGTGCATTGCTCGTATCATTGAAAAACACGTCTATCCTCTACTACGGCTCGTGCGCCCAAAGTGGATGAGACAACATGGCGTCGCGAATTACAAGAGTGGAGATAACTGAGAAGTCGGCTAGCTGACGCGGAGTATATAAATTGCAAGATGGAAAACTCGATGGTGAATTGTGACAATAGCAATTGGGATCCGCTGCACTGCGATACACCACCTGGTAGCGAAATTTGTAACATTAAAAAATAGGTAGATTTTGACATTTCGCATGGGCGATCGCACAAAAATACAGATTTAAAATAACACAATAATAAAAAAAAGGTGTAGAATTTCTGAAATGACAAATTTCTTTGAAACTTAATTTCATTTTGTGGTATTTTTAATGATTTCTTGTGATTTTTACTACCAACTCAATGGTATTTTTCACAGTATCTCTTGCTGATAAGTTGCAACACAAGCAAGCGATAAGGACAAACTTAAAAGTTTTAATATTCTTTAATTTTGAGCATTATATTATGATAAATATATATTTTTAAAAATATATAGCTTTTGTATTTCTTGTATTTTTAATTGTGTTTCAATTTTTCATTTAATTTAATTAACTTTAATTTACGAAAATTTTAAATAAGGTCAGATTAGGATGGCGAAGGAAAGGGAAAGTTATCGATGTTTTTTGACCGACATTTCTCATCTCTAATACATTCACATAACTTTTGTTGGTGATATTGTCTTAGATTAAAAATTGATTTAATTTTTCAACCTAAATGTTTCCAATCTTGAATTTTCATTCACGGATGATAGTGACATTTTCTACTTTAATTTCAAATTAGTAATTGTTCGTGTTTCTTTGCAAAAGGAAACTCTCTCAATCTGGATTGGTTAAATCTTACTAATGAATAGTAGTTTCATACTAATTCAAACACTCTGAAGTTAGGAGCAAAGTCGTTTACTAAAAATTAGTACAAAGTTACAAATTCATTAAGAGCGAACTAAATTAATTTGTAACTACCTACTAAATCAATTTGTAACATTACTACTAAAGGCAATAGTAAATACCTAGTAAAGAAATGAGTTATACATACTTTTTCTGGTTACTAATCAAAACAATAATTAAAAGATAGCTTCACTTCTTTAGGTTATAATTAATTAATTTTTATTAAAATGCTTTAAAATCTCATCATAAAAAGCTTTTGAAACCCTTTAAAATTTCACGACCATCTTCGAAATCTCTTAATTTTTTTAATCTCCTAAAATTCCGCAAAATATTTTAAAAGTCACAAGAATCTTTTGCAATTCTTTAAAATTCAATGAGGAACTTTAAAATCTCTTAAAATCACTTCAAATTCGTCAAAATCACTTAAATAGTAAAAATCTCTAAAATTCCTAGAAATCTCTCATTTTAAGGCAATCTTAAAAATCTCTTAAAATTCGTTGACATCTCTGAAAATTTTGTTTTAATCTATTAAAATTCTGTAAAATCTTTTAAAAGTCATAAGAATCTTTTGAGATTTCTTAGAATTCCATGAGAAAGTTTAAAAACACGAAATTACACGACAAACTTTAAAATTCCTCACAATAGGTTAAAATGTCATAAAATAACTGAAAATTCTCTACACATCTTCTAAATCATTGGAGATCTTCTAAAATATGTTAAATAAACTATAAAAACTTTGTAATATGAATAAAATATAATATGAACCATTGAATTAATAAGTTCTTCTTACTAACTCACTTTGGTAATAGGTGACTTAATATTTCATTTAGTAAAATTGGAAAAATGACTAATTTAGTATTCTAATATAGGGCTACTAATTCAATTAGTCTAATTTTAACTAATTCAGATTGAGAGAGTATATTATATAGAATATATGTGTATAGTATATGGCAGTACCTATATATATGTTTATAGGATTCGGAAAAATTAAGAAAGATTAAAATAAAAAAACCGTTTCTGAGTTATAACAAAGGAACGATTTTTTTAACATGTTTGATTTTTCAAACCTTCTGAAACTAAGGGAAACATCTAATTTCGTTCACATATCTGTGATTTGGATAATTCGTGTAAAGAATTTTAAAAAGTTTTGCGAAAATTGGTAATGTTTTGGAAAAATTAGAAAAACATTTTTTTTTTTTTAATCATTAATAAAAACCAGAGTTTTTGAGATATTTGAATGGATTTTGGACCATATTGTCATGAATACCTACCGGGTTCAGATAAATTAGGAAAAATTAAAATCCAAAAAGCCATTTTTGAGTTATAGTCGAAAAACCATTTTTCTGAAATTTGGCTCCTTCCAAACCTTCTGAGACTTTGTGAAACATCTAATTTCGTCCAAATATCAGTGAGTTGGGTAATTCGAGCGATGAATTAAAAAAATTTTTGCTAAAATTGTTTTTTTTTTGTATCTATTGATAAAAGTAGGTATACATTCTGTGTATATGCGTAAAATGTGAATGTATGCCTAAACTGTGAATGTATGGAGTTATGTGCGAAAGTATGCATGACGTGCGAAGATATTTTAATGTGTAGGGAGGATGAGGTTGTGTGTGTAGTGACCACGCCAGGGTGGGGTCCTCGCATCCGACTTGGTGTTTTCAGTTTCACTTTCTAAGTCCCCTTCCAAGTCCCAACTCGCCTTTCCGACTGATCTAGGCCCGTGAATAGAGCCACCCCGCCCTACTATCGAGTATCCACTCCATTCTAAGATCCGCTAGAGATGCAAGTTACGGGATTCTAGTCTGGATGGATTACTTTGCCATCGACTTGAACCGTTCACTGGTATCTTTTACTTGTTCACTCGAAGGAATGTCTTTGGATGTTTAGATTTTAGATAGGAGCTGATGATATTGAGTATTGGATCTAGAATATTGAATATTGAATATTTATTATTGATGATGTTGAAATCTATGGTATTGAATATTCATGACTGATGGCTAATTTGGTCAAATAATTAGAGGTTAATTGACAATCTACAAAAGAGAAACTTCTAAGAATGTTAGGTGTGTGTTTATGAGAATGATCCGATCGTTTGGAACGTTTCGTTTTAAAATGGACGTCGATCGTTTTTGCCGGGTCGTTTTATAAAGTGAACCTCAATCGTTCTTATCATTTATATCGTTTTCAAAGTAGTACTTCCTGGTGTATTCAAATATGATCTCCATTTTTTTGCGAAGATGTCAGGTTAATCTGATTTTTTGGCAAGAAAAGTTTTTTCAAAAATAAAACAAATAGGACTACATTTTCGTGGCTGTGAACAATTTTCTCAATAAAAAGTGAAAAAATGTTGAGTTCCAGATATATTTTTTAAGTTCTCATAAATTTGAAATCTATAGGGATTTAATTGAATTTTCTTGAATTCATAAAAATTAAAGAGAATTTTCATCACTCAATTAAATTCTGTTAAAATCAAAATGAATTTTCTTGAATTCTCTTCAATTCATATTTTGAATTCAATTGTATCTACATTTTATAATCACCTTGAATTTCTTTTAATCGTTTTAAAATCACTTAATATCTTATAATGAATTCTTTCGAATTCTGATAATTATTATATGTCCTTAAACTCTTTTTACCTCTTTTGAAATATTTTAAGTCATTTAAAGCCTTTTTAAATCTTTTAATATCTTTGAAATCCTATAAAATATCTAGAAATTCCACAAAAATTGATTTAATCGCTTGAAATATTTGGAAGTCCCGAGAATCATCTTGAAATTCTTAAAATGTTTTAAAATCCTTGAAATCTTTGTAATTCTCTGAAATCCCTTAGAATCCTTTAAAACCCTATAAAAGCTTTAAAATTCCATGATATTTTTTGAAATTTCATTTCACTATCTTCAATTTTTTTTAATTCTTTGAGATCGTCGAAATCCTCAGACATTCTTTGTAAATTTTTAGAAATCGGTTGAATTTTAATTTAATGTTATTTACATAGGCCCTTGAAATACTCTGAAATCACTTCAAATCCCCTTAAATCCCTGAAAAGCTGTGAAATCCGTTCAAGCCCTTAAAATGTCTTGAAATTGAATACTGAATTTTTTGGTGGGATGGATTCTTTTGTATTATCAGTATTTCTGTAACCGATACCCGTGTGGAAATTTTGATTTGGCCCCCGCGGGGCCCCACGTATTATAGTTTGCCCCCTTATTATATCGGTCCCGCGATGATAAACTATGAAGGGCCAACATAGTATTGACATGCTCGCTTTCAAAGGCCCCATGTAGACTCCCTACGAAGGGCCAGTAATGTGACCCTCTGTGGGGCCAAGGTAGGCCCTCTGTAGAGTCCATATACAACCCCTGTAAGCCCCACGAAGGCCCTGCAGAAGTTGACCCTTCTGCTGCCATGATAGGGCATTTTTTAAATTTTGGTCTGAGAGATAAATTTAGTCATTAGCGGCTAGAAAAAATAACGTTGCGTCTAGTATTATATAATAAAGTATCTTTAATCGCAAAAAGCATACATCCAAAATAAAAGTATTATATTATTCTTAAACGTTGGACATATTTTTTGATCCAAGATGATTTATATGTGTATAAATACTAGACACATTGTTCATTGTTTATTTAACCACTGATGAATTAAAATTTAATTCTTTTTCTTGTTTATTTGAAGTGACAGTTAAAATTTAAAATTTCAAGATAAAAAAGTATTTTTGAATTTTTTATATCAACCTAATCTTCTTTTTCAGAGCAATTTTTTTCTTATTTTCAACTTAGTGATCGGAGGTAGATTCCTTTGTGGTAAGTAATAAAGGGACAAATACATAGGTCACTGCGACGACCCGGCTGAGCTTTTCCAGTGTGGACTTAGAAATTTTTTGAAAACAACAAAAGGGGCAACCATTTTAGGCCCCAGCAAGGGCCCAGCGGGGCATACTATAGAGGCGCGCCTTCGTTGGGCCACTAGAGGGCCAACATTTAAAAATAGCTTAGCTGGGCAATTTCCACACGGGATAATTGGATTTTGATGAAATTTGGAAGTATTGGAGATAAAATGATACATTTTAAGGATATTAAAGTTAAAAAAAATTTCGAAATTTTTCCTGAATAAAATAAGTAAAAAGAAATTTTTGATACTATTTTTCGTAAAATACCACCATTTTAATTTTTTTTTTGAATATGGACAGAAAGATTCCTCATGAAATCACCTTTCTTTAAAAAAAAAAAAGAAATTGGTGGAGACTTTTTTGGTTCCCGAGATATTGTCATTTTAGTGAGACCGTGTGCTGACACTCGCTGTCTTAACTGTGTTTTTAGTGTCGCGGCCCGCTAACGAGTGGAAGCGCATTTGTTTTCACCATTCCCCCACTCTTCCACGGTCAACTTCTTTGTACTCGGTAACTCGAAAGCCTAGAATAAAAACATTGAACTATTTTTATGAAGAACATTACATATAGGAATTCGAAGGATCTTCAAAGGAAAAAAACGACACATGTCTTATGGTCATATTCTATTATATTAAAACGATTTTTACATTCTCATCATTAAATGTGAAGGTATTGGTTGTTTTTTTTTAAATTGAAGTCAATATTTTTTGTTCTCTTTCTACTCTCGTCTTCATTTTCCTTTCTTGACTTTAAAAGTACTTAAGTAAGTACAGTTAAATAGATCAAATGTTTTAGTATTCTTTTTTTAAACAGGAATTAATTTCTACTGTTTTCAAGTTAATTCACAGAACAATCACATTTATATTCTAGGCTTTCGAGTTATCGAGTGCAGAGAATACAAAATAGTAGAAAAAACATCTGAAGTTGACCGAGGAAGAGTGGGGGAATATTAAAAACAAATGCGCGTCAGTCCATATTAAAAAAAAATTAAAATGGTGGTATTTTACGAAAAATGGAATCAAAAATTTCTTTTCACTTTTATTCGGGCAAAAATTCGCAATTTCTTTTTTTTTTTTTAACTTTAATATGCTTAAAATGTATAATTTTATCTCCAATACCTCCAAATTTCATGAAAATCCAATTATCGGTTCCAGAAATACCGATAATGCAAAAAAATTCCATCAAAAAATTCAATATAGCGTAAATCCTATAATTAAAAAAATTTTCAAAAATCCTTTGGGTCTATAATGTCTTATGTGGCACTATAGTGTTACCAAGTTTCCTTCAAGTTGAACGACTACATGCAGATCCTGATATTTCTGATGTGGACTTAACCTTATAGTTTTTGAAAACTGTTAAAATTAAAAAATGTTTAATTTGCCTCATGCAGATGATATTTACAGTAAACAGGAGGCCTAACGCAAGTATGTCATGACAAGAAAATCTTATAAATCTGAATATTCAGAAGATATCCTGAAAATCTCTTCTAGAATGTGGGAACATTCTCGAGCAAATCGGAGGAAGGCATTACATAATTTAGCAATTCTTGGGTTACCGATGCACGCCCGATAAATATTTCTTGCACAATGTCGCGATTTTGGTCGATAGGAAGAATTTCTTTCTGTACGTACACGATTTCACGTTAAACGGCCAAGTGAGGGGGGCACGTGCTGATCGAATCTCCGATTGAGGCTCGACCCTGAATCACGTCCGTCACATCTGGAGCGTTGCGTTGGAAGACGCGGAAGAAATCGTGTTAGAGAAAAATAAAAAGAATCAAGGGAGACTGAGACTCGAGACTCTCGGCAATTTAGGGAATATAAGGTCACCTGGACTTCCATAAAAGTGTTGAAAAGAAGTCGAGCAGCAGCAGCAGCAGCAGAGTTTCTGAACGTGACAGCGTGACACACAATACCAAAGACACATTGCGCATATCTACCTGTCCGACACCTGAACGGATGATGCATAGGACCGTAGAGGGCATTTCCTGCATTAGTATATCATTTACATCCTCGTATATATCTCTCATTATCTGCCTACGTAGGGTGCCCGGGTGTCTTATTACCGACGACGCACCTGAATTATTATTATCCTTCTCTTCGTTCGTGAGGCTAAATCGCACTCTCGCCAAATCGTTTAATCACTCTTGCGACATATTTGATGGGAAATTTTCTTCCACGCTTCTATATGTACATATATATCAATATATAGAGTTTAATTATATGAAGCGAAAATGGTCTTATTTCCCACACACTAATGGCAAATGGCCCAAAAATACGTTTCAAAAATCTAAGTCCCAGAAGTACAAGTAAGTCCCAAAAACTGTAAGGCTAAAAAATAACTCCCAAAAAGTTAAGACCCAAAAATAAGTCCCGAAAATATAAGGCTAAACATGATAAGTCCAAAAATGTAAGGCCCAAAAAATATGAGTCGAAATATAGAGCTCCAGAACAAAGCGCAAATATGTCATAGAAATAAAGGACCCAAAAATACAAGGCACGATTATAGAACAAAAATAGGACCTAAAACAATCATTGGATCCGAAAAACATGGTCCAAAAAAGTCTCAAAATACAAGTCTTAAAAGCATAAAAGCTTAAAATAGTATCAAAAAGTATTAGACTCAAACATAGGACCAAAAATAAGGCCCAGAAATATAATATGTGCGGTCAAAAAAGAAAAAACAAATGTATTATGTATACTAGAAATAAAACTTGAGTTTAAAACATAAAAATATTAGGTCCAACGATAGAACCCAAAACAGTCTAGAAATAAGTCCCAAAATCTAAGGCCCAAATATATGACTCAAAATGCAAGGCCCAAAGAATATTATACCCAAAATAGGATCCAAAAATATTAGACACAAAGAATTTCAAACCAACTCAACTAAATAAAGGAATTAAATATGAATTTAGATTAATTCAGAATTATTCAGATAAAAAGACTTGGATCGGTTCGGATTCATTCTAATAAAAATTTAATCTGTAACTTTCGTCGGGATTGAATTAATGTAGGTCCTAAAAAAAAAGTTAAAAAGAAAGTTCCATTTAGATTGGTCCCTATGTCCATATTTGTTCATATGTCAGGTTTGGTACTTTTGCCTATACTATGTCCAATATTCATATTTGGTCCCAAGCTCATATTAGGCTGAATCCAATGTCAGTTTTGGGTCCCAAGTTACTTTGAATATATTTGTTCCTATGTCAGTTTTGGGTCTTATGATCATAATGTGTCCTGTACCAATTTTGGGTCTTATGTCCATATTATGTTTACTATCTAATGTCCGTATTGGGTCCTATTTCGGTTTTTCGTCCTGTGTCAGTTTTGGATCCTATATGTCCATATTGGGGTCTTTTCGGTTTTTGGACATATGTCCATATTTTTGGATCCTATGTCACTTTTGGACCTTATATCCATATTGGGTCTTATGAC
Source organism: Synergus magnus (assembly GCA_032275165.1). Taxonomy (NCBI): domain Eukaryota; kingdom Metazoa; phylum Arthropoda; class Insecta; order Hymenoptera; family Cynipidae; genus Synergus; species Synergus magnus. The sequence goes on from JAUESH010000047.1 coordinate 1,307,126, forward strand.
CACCACAGGTATGTATACCTACCAATTTCGAGTCCTATTGGGTCCTACATAAATTTTGGGGAATATATAAGTTTCTTGGCCCCATGTAAATTTTGAGTCCTATGCGAATTTTGGGCCCTATATTAATAATTTGGGTCTTATGTTACCTTTGAGCCATATATCAATTAGCTAGCGAAATAATACAACAGACTAAATAAATACTAAATATGTCGGATATGTCTTGCAAAAATGAAGAGAAATTTGATCGAGTTATATACTCGTCTCGAGATATTTTAACAGGAGATCTCAGGACCTCTAACACCGAAAATGAGCGTTTAATGAGCGTGACTAACAGTACTTGCGAATCTCCCTGTGACAATAAATTGTAGGGTAAGTCAGGGAAATTAAAAAACAAAATCTTATGTTCTCTGTTACCTATTATAATATAGTCTAGAGGTAAAACAGAGATAAAATAACATATGATTTAACTAATAATAATATTTACACATACAGCAATGACATTAATTTATTAAGTACAGCAACTGATGGTACTTTCATCTAAAACACGTTTATACCTAATCTCCTTCCGTTTTTCTCATATCTTGAAGCTCTAGAAAGTGTTGTCTCGAATTCCTCGACTTTCAGAATTAGCAAAACTTTTCCACATTTCAATTGAACTACGCATCCATTAAACTTTCCGTAAAGCAGCACATATCTCTGAATTTTTGTGTACACTCCGCTGCATCTTAGTGTGGCGAAGCATTAATCAGTAGTTAAAGAATGTGTCAAAAAAGAAGGCACCTATCGCCATTAATTTATTAGATTACATCGAGATGCCTGAAAAACGATAAACAAGCCAGAAGCAAGAAGAAGCCGTGTAAAGACAACTCGAAATTTATCTAAGAAATACCTGAAAGAAAATTATGAAAAGGTTCCTCCTCACCTCATTATGCTAGAAATACAAATACGCTTTTAACATTTATCTTTTCATTCAATGATATAGAGTAAGTTGAAGTGTCGAAAAGTAACTTGAAGTGTCTTGGAGTATCTTTAGGTGGCTTGAAGTGACTTGAAGTGTCACAAAGTATAATTTGAGGTGTCCTGCATTTAAATTCTTTTGAAATCTATTCTATTTTTCACACGAATTCCTTCGAACATTTACAATCTCATTATATGTATGAGAGTGTATTGCTGGTTTTATGTGAAAAATCACTTTCACAATTTTCATCAAATCTCCACGTCTTTTTCTGTTTGTGTGTCCGTCTGATTGTCTATCTGTCCGTGCGTCCGTCCGTCTGTCCGCTTTTGAATTTCTTTGATTTCTTTCGAATTCCTCTTAATTCGTTTTAATTAATTTGAATTCCTTTGAATTCTTTTCAATTTTTTATACGAATCCTTTAATTTTTACTCAAATTGATTTAAAACCTGAAATTTTTCGGCATTCTTATGAATTTCGTTGAATTCATTTTAATTCATTTGAATTCCTTTAAATTCCTTTGATTTATTTTGAATTCTTTTGAATTCCTATGAATTCCATCGAATTCTTTGAAATCTCTATGAACGATTTTTCATGAAACACTAAAATAATTTTCTCATACTTGAGAAAGAAAAAAATGGAAGAATTGGAGGTATAAAAGACAGACTGGAAATAAATCATGTATATTTGTGTGATACCACCGACCGACGTTCTCGCGAGACTAATAAATTCTTGACAACTTTGTAACGCTGAAAGTGGCGGATACGTTTTAATCGGTCGATCTTAAACGTTTCTAGAGCACGCGATTCTCAGAGGTGCAGTTGGCCAACGCAGCTCGAACTCTTTGAACTATGACTTCGAGTTCCTCTCCTCTTCTCTCCTCGCCCCTCCAGGGATCATCAATGTAAGAATACCGGTTTTCCAGAGGCATATCTCGTCACTCTTTTGCCACTTCAAATCGCACCTGTGTCGAAGCTTCTGTTTTCGGAAGCCGTTTCCTTGTCGATGAGTATTTACAAGACACTCTCAGGGTCACTTAATCACCTTAAAGTCACGTGCACTCAGCAATTTCAGAATACCACCATTAAAGGATTCAAATTTACAATTTTATAGTTTAAGTATTACTTTAAAAATTAGCTGTGAAGTTATATCAACTTTTGTGATCATTCCATGGGCACTTTGCTTCCTGGAAGCAAATATGATTTACTTCCTCATAGAGGAACCATTAAAATCAATTTTACAAAAATTATAAAAGTACATAAAAATTGTAACATTTAATATTTTGAAAAATCCTTGGGCACGTTTTGAGATATTAGTTGTGCAAATAAGACTACAAATTTCATCAATTTATCTACAACTCTTTTTATGTTATAGTGGCGACAAAAAATAAGTTCCAAAAATGCAGAGCTTAAAGTCATAATTCTCAAAAAGAATTTCCATAATAAAAGGTCCAAAACCATGAGGCACAAAAAACAAGTCCCTAAAATATAGGACTCAAAAATAAGTCCCAAAATATAAGATAAAAAAACCACAAGGGACAAAAAATAAATCCCTTAAATAAGCTCAAAAAACATGACACAAAAATGAAAGGCCTTAAAACCATAAGTCCCCCCCCCCCAAAAAAAAAGTCCCAAAAAGAGTTGCTGAAAAGAAAGAAGATGAAAATAAGTTCCAAAATATAAGGCCCAAAATCTCAAGACACAAAAAATAAGTCCCAAAAATTTAATAGATACTCAAAACCATAAAGCTTTAAAAAATATTCATGAAAATATAAGGCTGAAAAGAAGATCCCTAATAACAAGGCCGAGGAAAATATGTCCCAAAACATTACACTTCAAAATACAGTATTTTTTTGCCATTAGGCAAAAAAAGTATTCAATTTTAAAGCAAAAAAATAAATCTCAAACACAAGACTCAAAATCATAATGCCTTATATTTTTAAACCTATCTCAGCGTTAAGACTTATATTTCGGAGTTTTTACGCCCTACAGTTTTTGAACTTATTTTTTTCGTTCATATGATTTTGAGCTTTACAATTTGAGTTTTATATTTTTGGGACTAATTTTTTGGATCCTATGGTTCGGGCCTTATATTGAACTTTTTTGGAATTATTTATTTATTTTCGGATCTTACGTTCCTGGAACTTCTTTTTGTGTCTAATAGGACCTATTTTGTGATTTTTACAGTTTTTGGACTTGTATTTTTTAGCCTTACGGTTTTTGAATTTATATTTTTCTATCCTATGGATTTGGGCTTTAATATTTGGATTTTATCTATTAGAGGCTTTTTTAATCTTACAAGTTTGAGTTTCTTTAAGCTTTATATGTTTGTGACTACTTTGTGAGCTTTATAGTTCTCGGACTTATATTTTTGGCCCTCTTAAAGTTTTGGGACTTATATATTTATATTAGCCTTAGAGATTTTAAAATTATATGTTTCGACCTTATGATTTTGGGTCGTACAATTTGGCGCTTTTAGGGACTAATTCTTGGACGAAATCTTTGTTACTAATTTTTAGGCCTTATGCTTTTGGGACTTAATTTGTGTCATACTTCATGATCTTGAAATCTGAAATCTTAAAATTCTTTAAAGTCTCTTTGAGTTCCTTAAAATCTTTGATATCCTACAAAATATCTACAGAAATCTAACAAAAATTGATTGAATATATTTTTCAATCTCGTGAAATATCCGGAAATATTTAACATCCTCTAAAACCCCCTAAAGTTTTTGAAATTATTTGAAACCCTTTGGAATTTTTTTAAATCCCCAAAAAAATTTTATTTCTATTTAAAATTTCATTCCATTGCATTCTATAAAATCTGTGAAATCTTTTGAAATCGACAGAAATCTCTTCAATATGTATTTTAAAATCCTTAGAAATCTTTTAAATCCGTAGAAATATTTTTTAAATCCATTAAATCCATATTGTAATCCCTTAGAATCGTTGAAATTCTTGGCAATCCTGTAAAATTCCTTAAATCACTTAAAATCTCACATTAAAGGAGAAAAATATAAAACAATAGTTTACTTCTCAGTGAGCAAACGATATTAGAAACGTTTTTAGAACGTTCCAGGATCGGTTCCTATGTCCGATCTCTGAAAAACATTTTAAAAACGTACTTAGAACGTTTTTAGGACATCGGAAATGGGAACCGTTCCTAGAAAATTTTTGGAACGCTCTAAAAACGTTTCTAATATCGATTGCCCACTGGGTTTCAACTAGTTTAAATTTTAAGAAGTGGCGGCCAAGTGCTGAGTTCGAACCGACATTATAGTTCACGTTTTTACGATTTGAACTATAGAAAGGATTAATAGGAAACGCAACTATTCTCTGCAATCGAGATACGTTCGAGACTTTTCCGTGCAAGTCCAGTTCGATCGATCGAAGAACGATGGCGGCGAATCAAAGGGATTTCTAACGCACGCTCACCATCCTTCATATTTAATTACCCATAAATTGCGCGAGTGACTTTCGCGCTGAATTCACAACCACACCCGCCTATCGTTTATGAAACTTCTGCTAATCCGAAACCACTAACGATCCTTTTCTCGTTGCACTCTGCACTGACATAAGTAGGGGACACTCTTTTACAAATCGTACACCTATTTTGACTTTAGGATTTAGAATCACCTGACTTTTTAAAGCTGTTTTCGGGATTTTTTTTTTTATAAGAAAAAAAATGCAATCATTTCAAATTTTTAGTATGTTATTGTTTGCATCTTGAAGTGTACAAAAACTGTTTTTTTTTTTACAAAAATTTATTGTTGTTTTTTAAGGCCAAAGTGAACACCTGAAGAAAAAGGTATGTGACTGGCCCACTGGATCGCGGCTCTTCAGGACATCTGAAAAAAATGCTCAAATCAGTGTTGCTAGATCGCGCGATTAATCGCAAATTGGGCTACTGCAAAGACTCTGTGCACGACTGAAATCTACGATTTGCGACAAGTCGCAATTTGAGCTACTTAAGTGCGAGAGACTCGCAAATTGGGCTATTTTGGCGGACCTTCACAACATTTTGCAATTGGCTGTAATCTGGCGCGCGATTCAAAATCGAATTAAATTAATTCGATTTTAAATCGCGCGCATAAAATTTTGACCAATGGGAGAATTTCTCCAGAGGTAAGCCAAAACGATGCGCGCGCAGGCTGCCCACGTTGAGAGCATTGCCGCAAACGTCGGCTCCCACGCTTTGATTGGTCGAGATGTTAACGTTAACGCTAACAATTCGGCTACTTCAGGCCAGAGTTGCGCGATTTTGGGCTATTCAAACGTGCGCGGTTTTCGTGCGACTCGGGCGCAACCAAGCTGCGACTCGTTTAAGCAGAGATCTGGCAACACTGGCTCAAATTGATTATTGTTCTGTAGGCTTGTCATTTTGGCAGGAACCAGGATTTTTCATTTTTGTTGAAAAATAATAAAATGGCGGACTTTAAAAGAAAATCACCGTTTTTTTCTCGGAAATCGGGCTATAAATAAAAAAATAATGGACGGGAAAAAATATCCTAGTTCCTGCGATAGCCAGTCATGTGTAGAACAACAATGTGTGTTAAAATTTTAGCCTGATCAGTTCAATAGAATATTTTTAATTTACTGGGCCGACAGAAAAAACTTTGTTTTGAGAAAAACACGTTTAAAGTTTTATTAGTAAGATTTTTTTAGAAAACTCATACTTACTTGTACTGATGGTTTGCTCTAAAATTTGATGTTGCTATGCTCCAAAATGAATATGTACTGATACACAGGTATATAGTAAATGTTAGTAAATACAAAGATATAAGAAGGTAAAGTTATATAGTTATAAACAATAGAGGGGCCCGACCGTTTGCAGCTGTTGTGCGGCTTACAGCGCGCAACTACAAAGCGCTCTCGATTATGTACTGTAGCTTCGTGAATATTTCATATTTTAGTCTAAAATTTTTACAATATACTCTCAATATATTATACTTTCGAAATATGTAAGTAAAAAAAATTAGATTTTTTGAAATTCAGTTACCAGACTCCCCTTTCAATTCTCTCGTACTTTAAATTCATTATCTCCGGTTTAGCTAATACCAGAGAAAAATCTGAATCGATTCTATTAGTTAAATCGGAGATAATGAATTTAAAATACGAGAAAACTAAGCACTTGAACAAATTTTATTGAAAGTTTGAATTAACATATTTTTCAAAATCAAAATCTTTTTTACAAAAATCCCGATACACGGAAAGAAATTTAGTAACAGAATACGTTAAAACCAATATTACAATTTAGTATAATCTTTTACGATTTAGGGAAATCGGGTATTTATATCAAAGAGTAATATAAAAGATTCTGAAATTTGCTAAAGCCGATACTAAAAATTATGAGTCATTCGAAAAGAATACTACAGACGAAAATACGAAAAGAGAAAGGACAAGTTCGTAGT
>JAUESH010000047.1:1313586-1330268 GCA_032275165.1 Synergus magnus
ATACGGGAGAATATTCCCGAGGAAGGGTAACGGGAGAATTTTCCCGTGGAGAGGTAGAGGGGGAATAAGGATTCTCGATACGGGAGAATATTCCCGAGGGAGGATGACGGGGGAAACGTGATCTTTAGTACGGGAGAAAGTTCCCGAGGGAGGATAACGGGAGAATGTTCCCGTGGAGCGGTTAGCGGGAGAATTTTCCCGTGGAGAGGTAAAAAGACAGGGGTTTTGGCACGGGAGAATATTCCCGAGGAAAAGGTTAACGGGAGAGTCTTCCCGAGGATGCTTACCGGTTGTGGAGGTTGTTGAAAAGAGAGTTCGGGAGTAACTTCACGAACAGATTTATTTCTATAATCGTACACTGGGTAGGTGGGTGTCGGAGAGAGTCTTCTCCTAGGATCAAAGTGTCTTTTTCGACTGACCCAAGCTCGGAAAACGCGTCCTTTTATAGGGAGTACACCCCACACGAAGATGTCGTGGAAGGGGCACTCCTCTCCTCCAGTTTTCCCTCAGATCTTCCAGAGAGTTCTAGAAGATTTTTTATGAGAGGAAAGTTTTGGCTAGCCTGATCCTGCAAGCGTACCGAGGTCAGTGAGTGCGAGGGAGTTTGGGTCCCTGTGTGAGCGAGTGAGAGGGTCAGCATGGTCTGTGAGTGCTAGACCCTTTTTTTGCTACTCCGACACTTGCAGGTCAAGATTTGTCTCCGAACTTGGACTTTGGAAAATTCCAACGAAGCGTCGTATAGAAAAACGAAAGTATTTTCTAGAATAGAAAATCTTTCGCTTTTCTTTTATTTTCGCGAGTGGCGCGTATAACAAATATTTTAATCTCATTTATCTAAAGGAATTTAATTTTACTTCATATAACCCGAGTTTTGACCCCCGAGCAAATTCGTACACATTAGAAATGAGATAGAGTATGTATATAAAAAAATATTTAGAATAGTTTGGAAACTTAGCACAGATGTAGGCTCCGGAAGCTACGACCACGATTGTTCTTGAAACAACCGATCCCGACGCAACTGGAAGTATATGTCATCCGATTCGTCACTTCCCATAAAACCAGAAGACTATCGAGTCAGGAAAGAGTCTGAGTAAATAGCACAAATAATCCCTATCAGGTGAATAATCACTGAAATTAAGCCACTTAGCAGTATAAGTACAATTACTTTGGAACTTAGAAAAAATCGCGAACTCGGTACGAATTAGACAGGAGTCGCACTTTGGCTTTTCACGACCTTTCTGATCGAGAGTTAAAACGGAGCTGACTTTAATTAATTAAGGTATATTATATGCCCGATATTCAAAACAGACCGCCTGAACCAAAACTATGACCGCGTGGGAAAAAGTAAGGGCAGGTACCAAAATCCCAAGAGTAATAAAACTCTTCCTCAACATGTGAACACATTCAAATTTAAAATAATTCGTACGATATTAATTCCGTCCAAAATCAAAAATATTTCAATAATATCATTAACACAGATTTAAAATCTCCCGCGTCTCTCGCGATTATCGATATACGCCGCGTCACAACTTCAATTTGACCAATAAGGAATAGGCGTTACGTTACTAATCGATGTCATGATCTTTTTAGAATAGGAAACCACTTTCAGCTTGCCCCAGGACCTATTTCTCTGAGTGATTTCAGAACGAAATTTTGTGATATCTCGGTAAGGGGATAAGCTGCAATTTCACTTTAAGTGGTTTTTGCAACTCTAAATCCATTTTAATCGAACCTATCGATGTTTGAGGAGCAGTGCGCAGCACATATAGATAAAAGTATAAAGAATATCAAGTAGACAAAAGATTGTTATAATTATTTAATAAATTTTTTGTTTCATTTTTCACCTTTTTTTCCTTTTTTTTTTTTTGTTTTTTCTCATTTTTTATTTTTATTTTTTACTTTTAGTTTTCTTTCGTCTACTGGATATCCTTTATACCTTTGTCTAGATGTGCTGCGCACTGCTCCTCAAGCATCTATAAGTTCGATTAAAATGGATCCAAAATATGTTCGGATAGGTTTTTAGATAACTATTTAGAGTTACAAAAACCATTTAAAGTGAAATCGAAGTTTATCCCCTTACCGCGATATCACAAAATTTCGTTCTACAATCACTCAGAGAAATAGATCCCGGGGGAAGCTGAAAGTGGTTTATTAATAAAAAATCAAGGTCACATACTCATTCCCATGTAGACATAGTATATTATATACGTACATAATCACCACTCAGTGCTATGTATATTATAATATACTCGCAGTAAGAATCGCAAAACGTAATTTTGAGATATCTCGAGAAGGGGATCAGCTACGATTTCACTGTAGGTCGTTTTGGCAACTATGGATGGGTATCTAAAATCCTATATAAACAGTTTTTGGATCCATTTTAATCGAACCTATCGATGCTTGAGTAGCACTGTAAAAAGTGGATTAAAGCAAAAATACTTGATTTAGCCCACGTGGAAAGATTCTATTGAATCAGTTCCGTAGAATTTCCATATAGAAATTACTCAAGATATTCCTCAAGAGTTTCCGGAAAACCTGTACAGAATATCTTTACGGAGTTGAACTTTGAAATTATTCCCCCAACAAAACCCCGGTTCCCATGAACATTTCAAATCCCCGAACGTCACCTGGCGCCCTCGTCGTTCCGCACTGTTCCAGGTGTCGTAAACCGAACTTCCTCGAGGAGGTCCAGTTTCCTACGAAAGATTTTGCCCTTTTCGATATAATTGGAAGTCCTCGACGATCCCCACATTTCCAGGTGTCGTAAATCGAATTTCCTCGAGGAAGTCTGGTTTCCTACAAAAGATTTTGCCCTCTCGGATGTGACTTGGAGTCCTCGATGCTGCTCAAGGTGTCGAAATTGAATCTTATTTCTCGTAATTCCTCAAAAATTTTTAGTATTCTGTGCAATTACAGGAATATCTTTGAAATTCGGAAAATAATCTCTTGAAATCTCTTAAATTCTACCAAAACCTTTAACCTTCGGTCCCCATACCTGGGTCTGTCAGACCCTGTCCAAGACTTGAGCACAGGGTCTGACAGATCCAGGTGTGGGGACCGAGGGTTAAACTCTATTTAAAAACCTTTTTGAATCTTAGGGGGGTCTTATCATCTAATATCTTATTTTCGAGCCCTATTTTAAAAAATTGATTATGAGAAAACTACGAATGATTTTTGGACACGGTTTCGATTAATGTAGGGGAGACCGGGACGAGATGAGCATTGTTATAATTTTCAATGAAATATTTGCAATATATAGTTGTTTTTTTAAAATATAAGTGGTTTTTTACATTATTTGAACCTTCATGTATCAATTTTATGAAGGAGGAGGTATTCAAAAAATAGTAATTGCCTTAAAAATGTGAAAATTATAAACGGTGCTCCTGTCTCATCTCGCCCCAGTTCTGGGGTGAGACGAGACACGCTAATTATTTATTAATAGGGATATTTTCTGAAAAATTTAAAGGAATAATTGTAAATAATTTAAGAACACAATGTTCGTATACTTAAATTTTATTAAAAAAATTTTTTAATTCCTCAATTAGATGGATTTTTATACGCCGCCTATACTTTAGAATCATGATCAAATCAAGAAATTTTGAATGATATTAAAAAGTTCGAAGAATCTCAAGTTATTTTAAGGAATATTTAAAGAATTTCAAAAGAACACAGAAGAGTTTAAAAAGTTTCAAGAAATTATAAAATTTTGTTAAGTATTTTAAGGGATTTTAAATGATATTAAAGAATTTTATAGAGAAATTCACGAGATTTTAAGGATATTAAGACTTCTTAAAGGATTTCAAGAGATATTAAGTGATTTTTGGGAATTTGAAGGGATTTAAAGAGATTTAAAGGAATTTGAAGAGATTTCAAGAAATTTAATAAGATTTCAAGCGATTTTATGTATTTTAAAGTGATTTCAAGAGATTTAAACTTATTTTAAGAAATTTTTAAGAAATAAAAAAAAATTCATAGTGGTTTTAAGATTTTCAATACATTTCAAAATATTTGTAAATGCTTCAATGGATATTTAATGATTTTAAGAAATTTCAAAGGATATTAAAAGAAAATAAAAAAATTTAAGAATCTTCAAGAGACTTCAAAGATACTAAGATATCTGAAAGGATTTCTAGAAATTTTAAGCGATTTTAAGGAATTTAAAGTGATTCCAATAGATTTCAAATAATTTTGAGGAATTTAAAAATACTTCAAGAGTTTCAAGATTGTCAATTAATTTCAGGACAACAAATATTTTTGAATTCTTTATAATCGATTAAATCTTTTGAAATCCCCTGAAATATTTTGAAATCCTTCAATATCGCGTAAAGGCTCTTGAAATCTTTTGAAATTTCTTTACATTTCTTGAATGTTTTGAAATATTTTGCAATAACTTAAAATCTTTTTGAATTTCTATCAAATTTTTTGAAAAGTCTTTTAACAACAGTTAAAATTTTATTGTTTGTCCGAGAATTTACAGGATTTCAAGAGATTTTGTGGGAGATCTTTTATCTAAGAACGAAGAGTGAAAATTAATATATAGTTTAAGATTAATTAAATTTTTATTTTAATTGTATCTGATAAAATATTTATTTAAAAAAAGCATTTTTCATTATTAATATAGGTTTGAAAATACGACGCAGGAGAACATAAAAAATTGTTCATTGCGCAGCGGAAGCAATAAAATATAATTTTTATTTATATTTTATAATACTCTTTCGTGATTGAACATGAATTGCAAAAGTTTGTTTTTCATTACTAATTTCTTACTAATTCAGATTTAGAGAGAAGCATCAAAAAGCAATTAACTGCAGTAGAAGACCTCAGATGCAGCCGTCGTCAGTAGAAACAGAAGTTTTAAGTCAGACCTCGGAGCTGATCGTTTCCGTCATTCAATTTTTATATGCCAATTGACTCCTTCTCCATTAGTTATACTTCTAGGGTGAGAAATTGTCTTCAGTGTTGATTAATTCCGTCTTATAGCAGGATTGCGTAATGGAGCAAAACGACAACCTCAGGGCTCCTAGAATTTTACAAATTCATTGTTCTGCATATCCTTTCCGCCAGGAAGAGGCCAGCCAAACGTGAATATCGAACTGGCAAAGGTTATAGGGATAACCCGTTGTCTACAGTCGATCGCTTTTCTGTGGAAGCAAAAAGTTCGCCTTAGAATCTCTGCTGTATGTCTGTTTCAATCCTGCATTTGTTTGCAGGATTATGTGTTATATATTTATATGTAATGTCTTTATCTATATATCTATCTATGTATATAAAGCTGAAAGTCTGTATGTATGTAGGGGGAATGGGTTTATTGCTGTAAAAACTTAGGCATTAAACTTTGGACTTCGCCCTTCCATCAAAGAAACAAATTCTATTTTTGAATGATATTCTGTACATTATTTTCAAAAAAGATCGAGTTTTATTAGTATGCTATACATACATTTATGCTGTGTATATGATTATGTGTTTATGTGAGGAAGTGTATTAGGATTTGAATGTGTATCGATTACACATACGAATGCCAACATGATTCGGAGTAAGCTGAACAAAACTAGACGGAACGGATCCGGATCGTTCGCGGACGCTAACAGTCACGTTGCTGAGTTGTTGGCACGGCTAGTTGCCGACTGCTTTTCGCGGCGACACGCCCAGCCGTGATAACACCCACACCATCAAGGATAACCCGCCGGCACTCGTATATGTACCGGTATTAATAGATGTACGTCCCGCGGTTTTGCAATCACGACTCTGCTGAAGCAAACCGCGCGCGCGGGCTCTGACTGCTCCGTATACATTATTATTATTATATGCAGCTCTCTTTATACGCAAGTAGAGAGTACACACCATCCTGTAACAGGACGCGGAGAACCAGATTGGTGGCGGCAATAGCTGGCAATAGATACGGCTATCGTACAGTGCCGGAAATTAATATCCTTCTTTGGAGACAAATTTTCTATCGCCGTTAACTAATTAGTGTGGGAAAGGCTCTAAAGCAAGCCAGACGATCCTCACGCATGGTTCTTATCATTTTCTGGATATCGAGTCATTAATACACATTCGTATAGATCTTCAATTACAAATGTATATCAAGTCATTTGCATATACATTTTATTCATATAGACTTTTTTATTACTTAAAATATTTTTAAATGTCTTTAAATACCTTTAAAATAACATAAATCTCTTGAAATCCCTTAAAATCCTTTGAAATTTCCTGAAAATGTAAATTTCCTGTAATCTTAAGAATCCCTTAAAGTTTCCTAAAATTCTTTAAAATTTCTTGAAATACCTGCAAATTTCTAAAAATTCAATGAAATCTTTTTGAATTCCTTCAAATTCATTAAAACCCTGTAGTACTCGTAGTTAATACCATAGTTCTAATCCCTTGAACCATTTGAATTTCCATAGGCACAAGATGGTGCTGGTACTCAGCACCGCTTGTAGCAAATGTGGCAGGGACGATGAGACGTCCCTACACATCTTAGGTCAGTGTCCGACTCGACTTGCTAGTCTCAGACATCAAACCCTCGGGAGGTCTGTGTTGAAACCAGAGAAGATTAGGGCGCTACCGGCTAGCAATATTCTTGACTGAACTCTTAAATTAATTATTGTAACCTAATCTATACATATGTTTATAGATCAGAGTCAAAAATGTTACGTCCCTTTATCTTCTGTTTTAGGGCGCCAGAATTTCTTGGTCAGTTCAAAATTAAATACAGATTATATTCACTTCACTTCAGGGAATAATAATTCACAAATTTTTTGATTTTTTAACTTAGTATTTTCTTTAAAATTCACAAGGCAGACGTATTTTAATTGTAAAAAACCAATTGAACATCAAAAACATAAGAAAGATATAGAATCAAAAGAATAATCTAAATGACAAAAGAAAACAAAATAACTAATCTAATAGATTAGGATCTTTCGTCCAATTTTCCGGATTGGATAAAGATTAATCTAAAAATTAAGGGAATGGGAAAAATACTAATAGGGTACAAAAAGTCAAAACTCCAAATGAATAAATTTAAACTATAAATTACAAAAAAAAACTCAAACTTTCAGTTTAATAAAAGGATGGTCAGGATAATTCTCAAAAGGACGCTACGACATTAAATAATACAAATAAAGGGAGGGTCCAAATAACTTAGAACAGAGAAATAAATAAATCAATAGAACAATTTACAATTGAGGAATTCCAATCAATCAAGTATTCAAAAACAAGATAAAAGTGACTCAATTAATATTGGAATTCCTGGAAATATAAAAAATTATTACCTTAACTCAGCTTAAATAGAAACACAAATCACAACAGTAAATCAAAAACGGATACAAATTGACTCGATTATTATGCACAAAAAGAAACGCGTGTTGGCGCTCTGAAAGCTGCTTGACGAAAGGTGGTGAGAAATCGGCGTTGTTGTCTTCTTTAGCAACGGGCTGGATTCTCATTGGTTGATTCCAGACATTCCGCTTGACGTTGCTATAGACGATATATCAGAGGAGAAAGTATCCAGGTTCGTGTCTAGAAGGGGTGCTGCAGTGGTCTAAATATGCAATTAAGTATGTTTCATTTCACAGTTACAGTTGATGTTTTCCAACAATTCCAACTCGATCCAATGAATGGTAGATCGTCATATTGGTGTCTCAAATAATCCCTACGTCACACTGGCCGAAATAAACTAAATAGAATGCAAATATTTAAACTCCCCAGAATGCACAGGAACGTACTGCCAATTAATTGGGCTTCGTGCACAAGGCTTCAAGTACTACATTTGAAAAGGATGTGACGAAACCTTCAAAGGAGATGGCAACTCAAGGGTTCATGGAACGCGGTATGCAGAAAGGCAGGAAACGCAGCAATCTTATCCATGACAAGATTTGTACAAAGTCCTTGAATACGATAGGTAAAGTGAATATCAATAGGGCGTGCTGCAGTAGGTCGGGCAAGAAAATTTGAATCATTTGAACTTTTTATGTTAATGAAGGCATCCCAAAAGCTTCTTAATTCAAGATAGTCACATCTCATGGGAATTACGTCACAGTCACATGGGGTGTATCACACCCCAATGGCTTTATAACACTGCAGAATTTTGCAGAATTACTTTAGGGTTACAAAAAATTACAGTATATTTTAAACCCTTTTCAATCAATTTATGCAAAAATTGAGTAAACATTTTTATATTAAATACGTTTAAAAATGGGGGACTGTTAAAGGTTTAGAGAGATAAATTTAAGCTAGAAAATGGGCTAGGGTGTGACACACCCCAAGTGACTAAAATCAAGGGTTAAAGTCCTACAATGCTCCAAAATTTAACGGGATATTTCCAGAATAAGGCAAGTTATTTCTAAAATAAGGCAGGATATAGCAGGGTAAGGCAGGATACATCCAGAACTCAGGCGACAGTACATAAATAAATCAGAAAAACAAACATAATCAATAACTAGAGCTAAATAAAATAAATTAACTATTTCCAATCAAAGAGAACCAAATTCCCAGAACTATGTCAATATAATAAAAATCAATTTAATCTCACAAAATTTTTGTTTGTGCCTTGCAAAAACTTTGCAACGTCATAAGGCTTCCTAAGGAAATCAGGACTAAGGGGTTAGCTAGTGTCTAAGTAAAAAGGGAATGTCACAATGGGCCAGCTTTTAGCCTGAAAGTCTTTAAGGCCCCCCACACTCAGAAAAAAGTTTGTTTGAATCAAAAAAACATGTCATTGATATGGGGTCAAAGTAAAAATTTATTTTAATTAAACAAAGTTTTTTTAGTCCAAAGAAATCTTATTTAATTTTTTACTTTGACCCCATATCAATGATATGTTTGTTTGATTCAAACAAACTTTTTTCTGAGTGCATGGGTGGTGTACCTCGCCTAACGTTACATTACATTAAAGTCTTTAAAAAAAAAAATGTTTAATTTCATGATTCTTAAAAAATGTGTATTTTACTTGAAATAATGTCGGAGTATACATATATACTTTACCTTTTTTGAAAGTCAGCATAGCAAGGCAGAAGAGTGCCATACTGAACTTTGTAGTTGACATGATGATAAAGACAAGTTATATGCAGCTATATAAGCAGCTGTTTCCTTTTTTGGCATTTTTCTTCTGTATTCAATAATAAGACCATGAATATAAGATAATAATTGAGACCATGTAAATGAAAATAGCATTTCTTACTTAAAAATATAGAAAAAGCGAGAAACAGAAACATTATACTTTTTATGCAAGTATTCTTCACGTTAGGACATGCTGTGCTACAAAGGGATAATTACTTATTCATCTGAAATATGGATTTTATCTTTTCCAACTGTGCGCTCATTATTAAGAAATAAATATTTCATTAACTGCCGCCTTGAATAAATCACAAACTAGCTAGGAAGTATATTTTTCATGTTCGTTTTGATGTATTCACTTATTAAACGTATTACATATTTACGTAAAGTGAATGAGAATCTATGTGATACATACATTGTAGTTAAATGATTCGTTCCAGCATTAGGAATTTTTTTATTGTCAAATGTCCACGTTTTGATACCCCCTGAAGCCAAAAAACATGTTTTTAAGAATATGTCTGTCTGTCTGTGAGTCTGTAGATTTTAGTTTGTTAGCACAATAACTTTCGAAAGAATCGACAGACTGGATTGGCCTTTGGTGTACTCATTTAGTGTCCCAAAATGAAGGTCAATTTCGTTAGTCAGCCATTTTGGATAAAAATTCAAAAAGTTAGATCATTTTGAAAATTTTTGAGAACACTTTTTTTTTAATTTACAAATTTTATGCACGGATATTCGTAGTACTCAGAACGTCTAACAATTTCTCCTTATGACTTTTTTCGATAAAAAAAAAAAAATTATCAGATAAGAAACATAATTATTGGTTTTAAAAAGACGTACATTTTTTCCCTTGATAATTTTTTGATGGGATAAGTAGTTTCCGTTTTAATCGTGAAAAATATTGTTCAAAAAATAAAAAAAAAAATTTTTTTATAGGACACTTAGTTTTCGATTTAATCGCGAAAATTGATATTAAATTCACTACAATGTCCGAAAACACGTCTTAGATAATAAATATTTGTGAATTAAAAATCGTGATAAATCTTATATTTTAATACATCGAAACATAGGGTAGAAGAGAAATTTCGGAAAGACTCGAAAATGCAATTTTTTTTAAATAACATGATGCCAGAATGATATTGTGTCGCAAATATGGATCACTGTTTCTCAATATGTAATCTTAAATCCTTTAATTCACATTAGTACATATGATTTAAAAAAATACTACTATTAGACGTAGGAAGCCGCACCGCGTAACTTTCTTCAGTTTAAAAATTTGATATGAGTAATTTTCATCATTACAATATTTAGTGGACTTTATGCAAACTGCTTTTTCTATACTTTTAAGTAAGAAATGCTGTTTTCAATTACATGGTCTTAATTATTATGTTATATTGATATTTAATTCAATTTCATGATTATATTATTGAAAACTCATCCGCCTAACAATTTAGCATAATTTCGCGCCACTCTCTCACATTTGTACCCACCTTTATATTTTATGGTGGTCCAGTCGCGTTTCCACGACTGGTATTGTATATTTTTCAGTAATATTTCAGATAATTATACAATACAAGAATTATAAATTTGATCAAGGTTCGAATAATCAAAGTAATTAAAATATGTGAGGGTCAATCAGATTGTGTAAGATACAAAGAAAAATTTGAAGTACGAATCAATATATTGTCCTAGGTCAGAGTCAAAACAATAATACAATTCCATTAAAATAGCGAATATCAATAATAAACGTTTCGCTATCGGCGATAAAGAGACAAAGAAAGTTATAACATCCGGAGATCAAAATTGTAGGTAAAAATTTTGTAGAATTATAATCAAACCCAGAAAAAAGTTTTGTTGAATCAAGAAAACTTTCTTTAAATCAAAGAAATTCTAGTATTGATATACGGTCAAAGAAACATTTTTTTGATTTAAAGAAATATTTTTGTTATTTTTTAAAATTATTATTTACTATTATTTATACTTAAATTATTTTTATTTATATTATCGCACGCTTTTTACGCTACGAAAAATCAGAAAGTTTTTTTTGCGGCGGTCGGGATTCGAACTACCGGCATTAGTAATGTGGATTAAGAAAATCTTTCTTTGTTTTAAAGAAATAATTTGTTTATTTCAAATTACTGACTCTAAAGAAATTATTTCTTTCATTGTTCCTAACAATTTTTTTGAATCAAAAGAATTTTGTTTTAAATCAAACAAATCATTTAAACAAATAATTTCTTCAAATGGAAGAAACTACGTGACGTCATTTCTTAAAATCAAATAAATTTTCTTTTAATATAAAAATATTTGTATGTTGAATAAAAAAAACCTAGTCAAAAAAGCGTTTTTTTTAATTTAATAAGAACTTTTCTCTGGGTGCACATGAAAATTAGAATTGACAATAACGACATCAATAATAATTTGAGACATCAATCAATATTTCGCGTTCAATTAACCATATACAATTAACACATTCATACATACTTTAAGGGGTTATTCCAGTTTATGCACTTGAAAAAAAAGACTATTTTTATGAATTTTTCTAGAGGTTACTATTATAGTCATTGATATAAAACTTTTTGGGCTAATGAATCGGTAATTCGACCAGTACTGGCAAAAGTTTGGCTCTACGAACATAGCAGTACTGCGCCGGTCGTATAAAAAATTTTTTTTATTGTTTAATATTATTATTAAGGTGTTTTAAAATATTGAGAAATAATAAATATAATCATCAGGAAAAAACAATTTTTAGAAAAATCTTTTAGAACAGCATATACAAAAACTCTTTATAAATTTAAAAATTAAAGAAATTTTACTTAAGTTCTCAAAGAAAATGTATTTAAGGTATTTATGTTGAAAAAACTTGTACTTTTGATTATATTTTTAATGCAAAGTGGTCGCTATGAAATAAATATAAAACTTTAATAAAATTGTGCAGTGACATCGAATTTTCAAGCAGTGTCGAAGCTTGAATTTAAAGCCTTAATATATCATATTTATCGCATAATCAGTTAATTTTTGCACAAATATTTAATTTAAATGCAACTTTTTCAAAGCAAGTGATCGTTGGTGTTGAAGTAGGATGCGATGGAAGTTTAACTCCAATAGTGAATCTCATAAGCAGCCATCCCCGTACTTGTACTTCTCTAAAGTCTGCTGAGTGGCAGGAATTTCAGGCTACGTTTAAAATTATAGCAGTATATTTCCATGGACATTATTCGCAGCTAAAAAGGGAAAGGGAAATTGACTTTGGAAATTTTCGAGTACGCTTTGAGATATCAAATAACGAGTATTTGATAACACTTGAACGATTAGATGAACAATTACCATAGTGAAATCACATTATCCATTCTCAATGAAGAAGACTACATTCAAAATTCTCAGCGAAATTCTCCTGTGTGTTAATCAACATTTAAATTATTTAGTGCAAATACCATTGAAAAGTGCTAAAGACAACATTATTAAAAAAGTTTTGAAAGTGGTTTCTGCTACAGTGGAATCACCTACATTTCATTCTGTTGCCTCGTATATCAAACATAATCAGGAAAGTTTGTTGTTAGAAACTGTTTTGAAGAAGAAACATTTAAGTTTTAAATCTGTGCATCCTGAAAAATTGTTTTTAGAATTAATTACCTTTCACTTAAATAAAATATCTACAGAAATTGTACACTGTATTTTACATTGAAATTATGTGTGGGTGTGTATATATTGAATGTATATTAGAATGGTGTGAAGCTATTTGTAATATGTGGTAGAAAATATTTTCAATAAAAAATATGAAATTGTGCAAATAATCTCTTGTCTTTACTTTTTTATAGTAATAAAAAGCAATAAACAAATCCGCCAACTATGGCCAACTGAACACCTAACCTAATGCGTAAAAAAAAATAAATATTTTTGCTTATTGTATATCTTAAATACAGATATGAGATGCTCGCGTGCCATGGCTGAGCGCTGAGGACGTTCGCTCGAAGAAGAAGAATAGCATGAGGAAGAGAGGAGTATGGAAGTAGATCAAGTTTCATGTAGGTCATGGTTATAATTCTTTTAGTAATGATTATAATTCTTTTAAGATTTTTTTATTGAAAGATAACTTATTCTAAATACATTTTAAATATCTTACAAATCAGATTTATTTATCCAGCTATTATGAGAATCATCAAAATCTAACCATTTTACTTTAACGAGCAGTAGTGTACCTGCTCATTACATACGCTTACTGTACATTGCGTCATCGATCCACGTGCATCGAGGCGGGAGTGTCGCTATCCCCACCATTCCCCCTCTTCCCGTCTACTTGTCGCAAGAGTATAAAAGAGTGCTACAGGCGCAACTGTAGCAGGACGACCGGGACTAACCTGGACGTACCACCTGGGGAAAAAGGCATAGTGCCTTGAAGCCGAGGTGAATCGCAACCACAGGCGCAACTGTGCCCGTGATACACTAGGCATCGGATGACGTCAACCAGGATAACCTGTCTGACGTCATCTGCAGCTAAACCCCGACCGCTAAGACCCTCCGGATACTCGACTATAGGTGCAACTATAACCGTTTATTCGATAAAGGAGTACGTCGGCCCAAAACCGGCCTACCATGGGTGGACCTGCGGAAACATCGTCTCCACGAACATCCACTCGATACTCGACTATAGGCGCGACTATAGCCGTTTATTCGACGAAGGGATGCGTCGGCCCAAGACCGACCCGACCGACCGTGCCGTTACCGACCGAACCGTCACCGACCGAACCATTACCGAACCTCATCGTAACCGAACCGCACCTTTACAGACCGACCGTACCGTTACCGACCGAACCGTTACCGACGATTTCCGCATACGCTCCACCGCTCTCTCTCGCACAATTAGATTCACACGTGCATCGTTTCATCCCACTTAATTATTTTGTTACCGCGATGCACGCTACAATATTAGAAATGTAAATTCTCACACTCACAATAGAATTTAATTAGAATTGTATCTTATAGGAAAATATAACTCTTTCTTTTGTTGAACCTTCAAACCGTTTTCTTACTTTATCCCTAAAACTCGACCCTGGCTGACTGAAGCGTCCGCAGGGATAAATTAAATGAGAAGCCCGTAAATATATCTCGTGTAAAAGAACCCAGCGGACGCTGTTCCAGGCTGTGGGGTTCCTTTTTGGTCATTTGTAGTTCTCTTTTTTGTATTTTTTTTCTGTTTAAGAAATACAAGCGCTCGCTGCTCCAGGCAGCTTTTATTTCTTTAAAAATTCTGACGCAAGCGTTCGCTGTACTAGGCAGCTTGCATTTTCTTGGAAATTCAGACGCACTCGTTCGCTGTACCAGGCCGTTTGCATCACAATTTCTTGAATAAGTACAAGTGTTCGCTGTACCAGGAGGCAGCTTGTATTTTTCTCTTCATACATTTTCGACGCTCGCTGTACCAGGCAGTCGAAAATTGTTTAAAGGTTTCTTGTTTGTTATTCCGCGGTTAGGCCGGTTGACTCTTTGCATTACGAATGATAAATTCTTTTGTAATTTAATGTAAAGTTCTGAGCAGATCTTTGTGAAATAAATTCTTATAGTGCCGTAAGCTCAGAACTTAGATAATTAGAAATCTCAGTCCACTTGTAATGTATCCGAGGTATTTTGAAATGAAACACACGCACTAACAGTTTGAAATAATATTAATATCGGAAATTCGTGAGAGACCGCGAAGGAATAATTTATGTTGAACTTGTAAATAATATTAAGGAATAGAGTCTGACTTAGACTATTTTCCATTAACCAAGATAAGTGAAACCGCAAAGTTGAAATTTGTAATTTATCAAATTTGTAAATAAAGCCGGAAAACGAACCGCCAACGTTATTTACTATTGTTGAATTATAAAGAGCTAAGTCCAACAATCCAGCTTGTTTTTGATAATTTGTAATTTGTTCAACTTGTGACTCGGTCGGTTACGATGAGATTTACTAGTTTATATCGAGTCATGAAGGAACTCTGAACATTGAATTATATCGAGTCATTCCATGACCGTCGAGTTCACAAGTCTCTCATTTTTGTTATTATCGAATAAAACTTATAATTGTTGGTAAAAGTGCATATTTTCTCACTACCCTCAGGTTTTAAATTTAAGATAACAATTTCAGCACGGCTAAACCTATAAGAGGGTAAAAGCCACTTTAAATAAATAAGTTAGAAAATTTCCTCAGATAAATATTAATAGAGCTTTACTTATTTTTCAAATATTAAAGACTAAAATTCATTACATTGAACCCTTGAAATTGTTACAAGCATAGCTATATTTTTTCTTTAAATCCTTAAACTCTTCCTCATGTTCCTTTGTCACCTCTTTCTTTCCTACTATCGAATTCTCCTCCTTAACTTTCTCGAAGCCGCTAACTATTTTTTCAAGCGGTGAGACAATCGGTGGGTATGTATTGCTTAAATCAATTTCAGCTCTTTCCTTTCCTAACTTGATACTTTTATGTTTATTTCGAATCGATTCACTAGCTTTAGCAATTTCACCAAAATATCCCTCTGCTTGTGATAACTCTCCTTCAGCGATGACATGTTGATTCAACCGACTCTGAATTGCTACTGGTATTATCTGATTATTATAGCACTTATATAAGTTTCATTTTTCCACTTTAATGAAACTATCAAGTCCTTTCCTATATCTACCACTATTTAATTCACTGTCCTTATCAATTACAATAAATCCATGTTTATTATTTTTCCAGCATGCAATACATAATTATTTAAATCTTGAATAAGACATGTGTGTATTAACATGATCATTATATACATGCTTAAGATTCATTTCATCTTGATTAAATAATATTAGTAGATTAAAGTTATCGCGAACCAAATGATTTTGAATACGTGCATACGTTTGACATAGGTGGAAACAATCAACATTACGATGTCTACCCATAGAAAAGTAGGCTCTTATATTATCCTGTTTCTCACAAGCCACATCATCGAATACGAATATTGAATTAGATCGTGCCTCATTCGGTGTAATAACTTTTTCATGTTCATTAAATAGAAAATATTTAACGCCATCTACAGACTGCAAAACCGTTTCTAGGAACGTATATTTTGGTTGATTTAAAGACTTTGAGTAGACATACACATTCTCAAATCTTAATCCATTCGGGTGTGTGATTAAAGCAAGAAGAGCATTAGTTTTTCCACAATGCGATGTTCCGCAAAATACTGCTCGCACACTGTCTGGTAGTAAATTACCATGCCGTTTTTCTCTTTTATCATGCTGTGCAAGCACATCAAAATTTATAATGGGCAATTTCGTCAACTGTGTTTTATACTCCATGACTTTCCAGCTACGACTGATGAGAAATAGTACATTTTCTTACAAGGGGGAAGAATGGAACTTCCGCACGTACGCGCAGGAGTTTCATTTTTCCCCCGTGTAAAAAATAATATTTTTCTCTATCCCAGGGCGAAAATACGTTCTAAAAAATTAGGAAAAGTAAAAAATCATGTATAGTTAACCTTCAATTTCACAGCTGTAGTGTGCAGTCATGTTTTTCACTTGCACCACTGCTGGATTACTTTCGCCTTAGGTGTCAGCGCTCTCGCGGCCACTTCACAAAACTACCTCGCGGTGCTATTTTTGCGTTTACGT
>JAUESH010000047.1:1352838-1366932 GCA_032275165.1 Synergus magnus
GGTCACTACGGGCGACGCACAACACTGCTTGACGCGAGGGGGGGACGCAGAATCAGTCAAGCGTGAAAAGCGCCGTAATACAAGGCACCGTACTTCGGGGTACGAGTGTATTTGATATTCTCGATATTAGCTGAGATTTATCATCCTGCAATTCTGCTCATGACAATAGAATTAATTTTACAGGTATTCTTGATTAGTATTCAATTGTTGTTTGTTTATAGGGATATAGAATACCGTCGACAGTATTCATATCAGCG
Organism: Synergus magnus; assembly: GCA_032275165.1. Taxonomy (NCBI): domain Eukaryota; kingdom Metazoa; phylum Arthropoda; class Insecta; order Hymenoptera; family Cynipidae; genus Synergus; species Synergus magnus. Next base: position 1,353,096 of record JAUESH010000047.1, read on the forward strand.
TTCTAAGATTTTGTTCTTTAATTATCGATAAATATTTATTTCCTTATTTCCTGTTGTTTTCACTTAAATTTAGTTTCAGTTCGTTTACAAATGCCTTTTTATAAACAATGTTGTAATCCTTTTGGCAAATTTAATCATAATTTTATACGAAAAACTCTGAGAAAAGTTTCAAAAAATATTTGTGACGAATTTCCACTTATTACCAAAGAGGATTTTATTTGCCATGAATGCCGTACAATTTTATATCAAGGGTCAACTCCTTGTGTTTCTATTGTAACCGCAGATAATGATTTGAATTGGGATGTTTTCACGGTGTTGAATCTACACACCCGTAGTGTGAATCAAATTCGTCCCGGGGTAGACCACCCATGCTTATCCTGCTATAGGATTTATGAATTCTTCTGAATTGACCTCTGACATTTTAAGAATAGTTTAATAAGTTCCTTTAGTCTTCTATAAATATTAAGATTAATTTTCAGAAGTGATCTGAAATATTTACGACGTATATTTTGAATTTTTGTTTGCATTTTGTTCGTATTTTGGCTTCTGGCATTTTGCACGTACTTTATTCTATATGTAAACAATACAAATGAAAATTGTCAGAAGTTTTCCTTATCATATAAATTTTCCGAGATTTTTCGCAACTTTGACAGCTTCTGACAACCCTTTAGCCTCGACTTACCCTTCTGACAATTTTTTTCCTGCTTTTTCTCATACTCCAGTGCGCCTTCTGACGATCGGGCTTTCGCTTTGCCGGTAATAATCGAACGTTTTTCAGGTATAATATTGCTTGCACCGAGTCACATTGATTTTATTGTAGCCAGCTCTTAGACTAAAATACTTGGTGAGTTTTCTTTACTTATCCTACCATATACTTTCCTAAAATAAATATGAGGACAGGGCTGTTTTGATAATGGAGAGACACCCAAAAAAATGTCTAAGTCCGCTTTATCCAACGCCCTTAACAAATGGACTCGCGTCCACTCAACGGTCGCCTAGATTGTGACCAGTGGCCCCAACGCAGGCTCCGTACTCTATTGCGCATGCGTCGCGCTCGGAATCTGATTGGTTGCTATTCGCGCGCAGTTAAAAATTTTTTAGCATTTTAAACTGCGCGCGAATAGCAACCAATCAGCTGCCGAGTGCGACGCATGCGCAGTAGAGTACGGAGCCTGCGTTGGTAGTGATGGGTGGATGACGCTGACCGAATGGTCAGGTATTACATTTCTGGTAATTACTGGTAATGACCGGTAAATGTTTACCAAAGTGGTAAAACTCAGATTTTGTAGTATTCAGTGATTTTTTGAATATTGAAACAATTTAAAAGTATTTTGTATACGTTATCGTAAGGCATGTTACAAAGTTTAACAATGTATTTAGCGTAGAAAGTTAAAAATAATTTGATAAAAGAACATGATGGGAAGTAGCAGACGACACAGCAGCGTATTTATTAAAACATAATCTTACTTTTTGAATTTATGTTGTGAAATCAGTGAAATCTAATATTCTAATCGAAGTTTAGAAAACCAATTCCAAGGTTTCATAATATTTCTTGTTGAAAAAATTCCAAAAATATGAGACCCACAGATATTGTGAATGAACATTTTCAATTGATTCATGAAGAAAAAAATTAATTCATGTGTAAATATTGTAAAAAAGTTTCTGTGAAACACATCACTAGAATGTCAAAACATTTTGTAATTCGCGAAGCTGTTCCATCGGATAAAAAAGATCCTGTTCTTGATGACTTGATAAAAAGGGCAGACATTGTAAATAAGGATCCAAAAAATAAAAGCGAAATGAGTATTCCGGAACGGGTAAGTTTATCATATATTTTTTATGATTGTATTATTAAGTTTGTATTAAGAAAGATTATACATCATTTAGTATTCATATAAAATTTCCTAAGTCACGATTTATTATGTTAATAATTAAAGAATTATAGTTCATCAGTTAGAAAATGTTAATGTAATTTTGTTTTAGGATGCCTTATGGGAAAAGTTTTTTTGGGAAAATAAACTGCTGTGGAATTCAACTTCTTATACGAAAAATTCTCCAAGAGTTTGGTGGACAACTTTTTGTTCTGGTGTGTTACTCAGTAAGGTTGCTGCAGTGATATTAGCGTTGTCGCCGACTTCAGCAGCAACGGAAAGGACTTTTAGTTTATACAGCAACGTTCATACAAAAAAGAGGAACAGACTTTCATCAGAACATGCAGGAAAATTCGTTTTTATAAGAAGAAATCTACAAGTTTTTCACGGATTTGAAAAAACACTTGAAGAAAAAGTGGAAGATGAAGAAATGGATTGGAATGTCTCATTGGCAACTGTGAATGAGTTTGTGGACGTCGAAAATTGTTCCTGATTAGACTTGGAGTACTTCAAAGATGATTAATATTATTTTTTAAAATTAAATATTATTGTAATTACGTAATGACACATACGTAAATATTTTTTATATGTTGTGAATGAATAAATTCTAAATAAATGAAGGAATGAAATGAACGTAAATGTATTTCTTTAAATATTCATCTCGTTTATAAAATTTCTTTACAGGCAACGATAATACATAAACGTACGTGAAAACATTACATTTCGACTTAAAATATTTATGTTTTGAACTTAAAATATGAAAATGAACAAAAAACATTAATAGTGAAAAGTATAACACTTAAATCATATTTGCGAAGACAATTTTTAAAAATAATATGCACTTGCAAATCAGTCTTATGATTAAAATCTTCTCAGACTATATTTAAAATGTTTATCACATTATTTTTCCTACATTGTATTAATATTAAATGCTACAAACCACATCTTTTGTAACGTAGAATCATCCAAAACTTTGGAATTTTTCCTTTTGAACTGAATACTGTGTGGCAGTGAAGAAATAGAGCAAGCAAGTTGGCTTATGTTGGCAGAAGGACACGTAGAACTCCACCAGGTCCGTGCATTTTTTAAGTTGGTCTCCCAGAGAAAACTGTATTTCCATTGTCCTTCGTGCAGTTTATATTTAGATAAACTATTCAGTATATCTTTCCTTTTTTCATTTGTTAAAATGAGTCCAATTTTTAATATGAAGTCGATTCCTTGTGTACACTGATCAGCAGTATTGTCAATTCCTTGGTAGTTGGGGTCCAAAAAATTAGCTGCAAAATGAGCTGGTGTAACAAGGTCATCTAATCTTTTGTTGATTAGACTTTCAAGTTGAATTGCTTCGTCTACAGATATTGGTAACTTTGCAATATTAGTGTCCAGATGATCTCTAAGCTGCTTCTCTAAATGTTTAATTTCACTTAAAGGGATGTCATTATTCTTTATAAATTGAATCCCGCTTTTAAGTGGCTCAACTAGTTTTAATAACGAGACACTGTGTTGCCAAATGGTTGCGTCGAGGATTAAATTTACCATGTTGGACGTGAAAATTTGACTTTAATTAGTGACAGCAAGATACTGCAGAGTTTTCTTTATGTCATTTACCATATCGACTGTGTTCTCCATTACATAAAACGGGTGTTGCAGAAGAGTATCTTTTTCAAAAACTTTTTGTGTAGCAATCATCAGTTCTCTTCTAACTTTTTCATCGTTGCCAAGACATTGAAAAATGATGTCGAAATTATGTTTACAACTGGCGTAAGTAGGAGAATCTGATATTTCTTTTAAGAGACAACGCAAATTTTTAAACGTAGACGGATACAATGCTATAGAGAGTTTTTCGTCTTCAACAAAGTTCCTAAGCAGTCTCCAAAATCCAGTTGAAGTTAACTCTTCACTTACTACAATGCTTAAGCATTTATTTCGTCCTAATTCAGAGAGTAACTGCTTTATCTTGTCAAATAGAATCTCTCCTGGAGATTCACTTTCATCAGAAAACGTTTTGTACAAAAAGGTTTCACTTGATGATACAAAAACAAGAACTTCCTTATCATTTCTGAAAAATAAAATAATAAAAATAATTCTTCCAATAAGCGTTAACAAACCGTATCATTTTTTTTCTCTTAATGTTATCAATTTTTTCAATATTCATGATCATATACATACCTATCTATTTCTAAACGTAAGAAAAGTATGATGCTATCTTTTTTTTTTTCAACAGCCGTTTTTGTTGCCTCAAATTCTTCTTCTAAAAGTCCTCCAAACAAGTCACTTCGTGAAGGTAGTGCAGAATGGGGCTTCCAAGAACGAAACAGATGAATCCATTCAGTATTTTCATTGGACTTTAGTAGTGCACCAGTGCTCAACTACGCGCGTAAATATATTTTCCAAAGACGAATCTAATAAAGAATATTGACATTAAATTCAGTAAACACTTTATGAATATATTTAATAATTGTATAAAATTTTCATTTATAATTATTGTAAATGATAAAAATAGTTTCTTAGTATAATCTTTTCAGCTTCGTCCGCAGCTGAGAGAATATCGGATGTACTTGAAGACAATTCGAAAGTAGAATTCATCAAGTGTCTATCGTTTTCCTTGTTTTCTGTGCTTGTTGTAGGATTGTCTTTTCTTTTCCTCTTTTTTGTTCTCTATTTTTGCAACAACACTTACAGATGTATCGTGAACATGAAAAGGAGCATTTTTGCACTGTGCCGTGTGTTTTGCCATTCGTGTGACATTCTTGACAAAGCTTTTGTCACAAAAATGACATTTATATTTCTTATTTTCAGCGTCCAATGTATAATACTCATTCGCTATATCCCCTGAATCCATGTTTACAGTTTAGGATAATGTTTGACTTGTTTTATCCTAAAAGTAAATTAATTTTTAAAGGATATAGGTAACTATGTATAACTATATATACTTCAATAATAACTTTATCAAATAAAGAAATCATTTTTATAATAATTTTCAAATATCTAATTTGTAAGTGAGTTTCCATAAAATAGAGAGAAATTGAATTTTGGGGTTAGGTCTAACATCTTTCTATGTGAAGACTTGATAAATTCATATGTCATTGAATATAATATTTTTAAAAAGATCGCAAGCGTAAGCAATTAAATAAATATATACTTACATTATATTTACTTTCTTTACTTTTTAAATAAATTTCGGCTTTTCAAATCCAAAACACACGTATTGGAGTATCGGAATATCTGTCACTATATCAGTATATCTGTATACACTGCTCCCGTCTGCTAGTTGGATACAACGGACCATTTTTTCATTTATTTAAATGATTAACGCGTTTTTAAAACAACACGTGGTTCCAAAAATGTGTGCAATAATCTAAATTAGCAAGTAGAGTTGGATTTCCAGAGCAAAAAACATGTATTTATCTAAAATTTTAAGTTTACCACTTTGGTCAACATTTACCGGTAATTACCAGTAAATTTTTGGTAATACCGGGTAATACCGAGCAGCGCCCATCACTACGCGTTGGGGCCACTGGTTGTGACTAGACGATAAGGGAGTCTAGGCATCCCGACAGCACAACAGACCATGTTGGGCTGGATCTTATCCGGGCCCTTTCCTGGGCCGCCCTCAGTGACGTTTTGGAACGGAGGGTCTTTTTGAAGGGGCCTTATCTTATAGCCGTTCAGTCTGGCAATAGACGGATCCATCCAGAAGATCACAAGCTCCAGAGACTAATCTGGACATCTACACTCTAGGAAGAGTTCGGATCTACCGCATCAAAACCGTCACTTATGGTTTTGCTTTGTCACCTACTTGGAGATCCGAACTCTTTATCAGTCGACTGAAGCTGATTCAGCTGAGCACCTCTCAGGGTGCTAAGCTGATTTGTTTTACTCAGCGTAAATTATATATTTAAATAAACGTGATCAGTACTAAATTCAAAGAAGTGTTGAATTCCAAACGGAAAATGTACCTTTCCATTTTTTGATTTCTCACTACCCTTCTACATCACCAGACCGGTAATATACAGGGTGTCCCAGGTCTAACTGTCCGGACTTATATGGCTGTATAAAAAACAAAAAACAAATCGAAAATTCTTTTGGCAAAAATGTATTGAAGTTTTAGTTTTTGAGTTTTTAAATGTTTCAGCTGGACTAATCATGGGAGCTGCGTGCGTGCGTTAACGGGAGACCAACACTGTGTTATTGACCGTTGCCTCGGTTGCCTCTCTTGTCGGTACTAACACAACGTTGGCCTCCCGATCACACACGAGCGCGGCCGCCCTGATTGGTCCAGCTTAATCATTTCATAACTCAAAAACTAAAACTTTAATGCATTTTTGCCACAGGAATTTTCGATTTGTTTTTTTGATTTTTATACAGCCATATAGGTCCGGACAATTAAACCTGGGACACCCTGTATAATAACGTTCAAACGCGAACAGTAAGTGAAAACAAAATCTTTACGTTTTCGAAACTAACGTAGGAGAAGATAAAGTTGTTAGTAGATTTCTCAAAGGAATTTTTAAATGAAGACCAACAAAACCCAAGTATATTTGTACGTAGGATGTCTTCATAGTAATGAGTTTCTTGTTCTTAAACATTAAGAATAACAATACTTTTTTTAATTTTTCATAATAGTCTGATTTTACAAGTTTTTCGTTTTTATAAGAAAAAGTTTGTAAGTTCAAATGCGACTTATTATTACTTTGCGAGTGTTGTTCCTTCATATATACTAACACCGAGATGTACGGCACTCCAGCAAAGTAAAATACAGTTGATATAAACACTCTGTTTTTGGAAGTCTTCGTTAAAACTATTTTCTTCGGGACAGTCGCATTAGCAAATGACCCACACTGATAGCCGATCAGGCCCCGACTAGAACAAGTCGGCTCATCTGACTAGCCCCCGACTAATCCACCGAGATGCTACTGCTCGGGGGCTAGTCAGATGACCCGACTAGCCTCCAATTTTAAATGAAAATTATGAATAATAAAAATTATGAAAAATGTAAATTATAAATACACTCAACTTCCAGTTAAGTCAAGGCCTTTGAAATGAAAACAGTTCGGTTATGTCAAATTTCCCATTATCTTCACCAATGTCTATTGGGGTGGAGAAAATGAAGGAGTGGGGTTTACACGTGTGCCGTGTGTATCTGTGTCGGTGCGTATACATTCCCGCCAATTCCACTATTGGATTTTATGCTAAGTGGAGGGGATGCCAGCCCAGCCCTAAATGTGAAATAACTGAGCGGTGCGTCTTGATATATCTGAGCGTTGACATAACTGAGCTTTGACTTAACTGGAAGTTGAGTGTAATAAAAATTCTGAAAAATGAAAATTATGGAAAATAATAATTCGGAAAAATAAAAATTATGAAAAATAATAATTCAGAAAAATAAAAATTATGGAAAGTAATAATTCGGAAAAATAAAAATTATGGAAACTAATAATTCGGAAAAATAAAAATTATGGAAAAAAAATTCGGAAAAATAAAAATTATTGTTCAAGATAAACATTAATAAAACGGTCACAGTGTTGAGCGGGATATAAATAAAAGAGTCAAAGAGTCAACTCAATTTAAGTAGAGCACAAAATAGTAGTAGAACTTTATTTTAAGTAGATAATCACGAGTTTCCTTATAGTAAAGGACACAGTACGGAATAAATAGTCACACAGTTCCTCTGCCTTCTAGTAAAGGCCATTGCAAGCACTCACAGTTTTGTAAAATGTAATAACAAAGACGAATAAAGACACAGACTCGAGCGCTTGGTAGCAGTTTTCGAACACGACTAATTCATTACGTCTAGTGACGTCAGAGAGTAATTAATGTAGATAAGGTAGGAAATGAAAAACTGCTAAAAGTAAGAGAGAGAACATAATCTCTCATCACACAGACACTCATACCATACAATATTATAAAACCGAAATGAAAAATCCGGAACAATTATGGAAAATAATAATTCGGAAAAATAAAATTTATGAAAAATGAAAATTATGAATAATAAAAAATATAGCACATAATTATTAGATTAAATAAGTTTAGGTAAAATAAATTTTATGAAAAACAAAATTTAAGGCATTTTCATGCAAATTTTGGGGCATTTTCATGCAAAATTTGGGTCATTTCACCAAGCGCCATCGCATCGCTAAATCATCGCCGCTAACCTGTAATCCGAGATACTTTAAAGTAGCTTGCAATTCGTCTGCTGTTAGCGAACTTGCCCAACCTGCAATTGTGTCAGTGGTTTCGGCCCACAACCTGTCAATATTTATCGTAGAAATATCCATTTTGAAAATAATGACCAAAATTCTCAAGTCCTAATCCAATCAAAATTTATTTAAATGTGATTAATAGCACGATTATATCAGAAGAGAAACAAATAAACAAGTTTCTCATGCAAAAAGTTCTAATCGAACCCACACAACAATGGGTCGATAGGATTCGTTACGTAATCAAAGAAATGAAAGATGAGTCTGAAATGGCTGAAAGGAAAGACATAAAATGAAGCCCCTAACTTGATTTATTTCTGGCCCTACGTTGGGCGCCAAAATTTGTAATAGCAATCTCCGCTCCTTAGGAACCTTCAAGCTTCGAGTGCTATTATCATGTGGAAACCCAACTTATCTTATAACAATTAAATGGGCGCCAGGTATCCTGAGATACCGCTCGAAATTTCACTCAAAATTTTACTGCCAAAAAAAGAATCCTGAAATGAAAAATCTTATCCCCACCTAGCCAGCGGAGAGGGATCTCGTGGAGGTGAAGAAATAAATCAAGTACTGCAAGAAGTTAGAGAAATTAAAATGAAACTGAATTTATTATAAGAGATTATGAGATGAAATATTTATATATTGAAATCAATGAGTTAAGTGAAAATAAGATATGGCACGTGAATTATCGATTCGTATACAGAGCGTGACCTTGGTAAAGTTACAACCCGAATAGATTCCGTATCGGAGTAAATTGTTACGTAACTCTTACACTTTGATTCACATCTACTAAAGTCCGAAAAAAATGTACATTATGGTATTTAGCCATGACATGGGCGTCAGCCAGACAATTAAAACTTCCACTTAAGCTCAACGGATCATTTCGCAAACTTCAATCAATTCTTTGAAAGGGAGATAATTGCCAAACTGCCGCACAAAATGGCTGTATAATCTCAATTCTTCCCGAAAACTCTATACTAACGAACTTTAGAGCGGCCAGCACAGAACTGAGCCTTCCTTCGTCTTCCTGCCTGAACGCGCCGGTCGTCGAATCACGTGACTGCTAGTCCACGAGGTGCTGCCACCCGTTGCGTACTCTGCAACTAGAATATGAGCAACATGGCTGCTCTCTGTATTTTGACAGCTCGCACATTAGTAAGTGTGGAGTCGAGCAGGTAGAATGCAAGCTTCGCATAATTGAACATGGTCCAGTTTTGATGTTCTGGAGGATGATGTAAATTCTATAAGATATGGACGACCGACAAGGCCCAGGCAGGGTAATGTGGAGATATAGTACCCTGTAAAATTTTAAGGCTTTCGGAGCGACCAGGCTGACGAAAACATTGAACAGAAGAAACGTAAATATGCTTAAGGGCGTTGGACAAACGGACTTAGAAACTCGACGAAATGAAAGTTTTTAAAAATGATTCTAAGCGCGGCCCTGTGATCGTATATATTTTAGAAAAAGGTTTTATGGGAGATAGAGAGATAACTTACCAAATGGAAAAACCGGTCAACATCGCACAATTTGAACTTTATAGTCGTTCAAATTTCAACACGAAATTCGCGATTCATTGTGACACAAAATTGTAATTTGTGATTGAAATCGAGAAACATGACATACTCAAGGTCGAAAGAAAATGGAAAGACAATGAGCAGACCGTGCCATACTTCGTGTTCGAATTTGAACGAATATAAAGTTCAAATTGTGCGTTGTTGACTGGTTTTTCCATTTGTGTTCGTGTTGTGCCGGAAATAATTCATATATACGAGTGCGTCTGAGCGTCTGACATTTGTATCTCTTTCTCGCGTTTCTTCTGCTGTGACTGCATTTGCTCCGTTTCAGAAAATGAATATTTTCACACAAAATATTCATTCCCTCATCAAAGCCGGGAAGGAATTTCATTTTTATGGGACCCAGGACTACACAAGAGCCTACATATTTGGTAAGTTGCCTCTCTATCTCCCATAAAACCTTTTTCTAAAATATATACGGTCACAGGGCCGCACTTAGAATCATTTTTAAAAACTTTCATTTCGACGAGTTACTCATCCATCCATATTCTCTCTCATTCCTTAATACTAACTTGAGTTCCTGCTGGCCGTAATTTATCTAGGTATAACTGTTGGTCTGGGAAGAGGATCATAAATGTGGTACAAGTCACCACGTTACAGCCCCCTTTTTTTTTTTTACCAAAATAGTATTTGGTGTAGTATGAGGCAAACTTGTCCTTGAATTCTTAAATTATAATATCGTATTATAATATAATATACAGTGGTGCGGAAAAGTTTTGGATCAAACACATTTTCGACTATATACAGTAAATAAAACAGCTAAGAAAGATTGAGTATATTTAAACTATTAGTATTTTATTGAAATACAAAATTATGGAATTTAGATATTTTAAAAATAGATAATTAATAATTTGTTTGACAATGATTTTTATGGTGGTTTTCAAAATTAATGGGCCACACTTATATTACAGATTTATAAAATAGTAGATTTTTATAAAATATAAAAGAAAATCGTTATTTTGCTTCTTAATTACTAATACTTTGTAGCGATACCCTTTTCAACAATTACAGCAGCACATCTACGAGGCATTGAATCAACTAAACGCTGAACGTAGTCCTTTGGTATTTTTTCCCATTCTTCCTGCAGATTTTGCCATAATGCAGCTTTGTTCAAATGTTTCCTTGCTGCAACCCGAATTCCAAGTGTATCCCACAAATTTTCAATGGGATTTATATCTGGGGATAGAGCTGGGTGATCTAAAAGCTTCACTTTTCGCATTTTCAAAAATTCTTGGACCAGCTTCGACTTACGTTTTGGATCATTATCTTGTTGAAAGATCCAATCTTCTGACAAAATATCTCGATACATCACACTATCCATGATTCCTTTAATCTCGTGCAATGGGCTTACTCCTCGCGAAGACATAGCTCCCCAAACTATGACTGATCCACCCCCATGTTTAACTGTTGGAATTTGATACCGGGAATCGTGTCTAGTGTTTTTCGGACGTCGAACATACTTTTTTCCGTCACTTCCAAACAAATTAAATTTTGATTCGTCAGAAAAAAGTACTTTACTCCACTGCTTCGGAGTCCAGTGTTGCTATTTTTTTACAAATGCCAATCGGGCCTTTTGATTTTTTTTGCTGATCAAAGGTTTTTTAACACCAACCCGTGCAAACAGTCCTACTTCATGCAGACGACGTGCTACTGTACTCCTACTTACATTGGCAAGGTTTTCATCGTGGACTTCTTTAGCAATTTCAGAAGCAGTTTTCTTGAAGTCCTTTGTAGATTTGCATTTAATGATTTTATCAACACGGAAAGTCGTTTTCCGTGGTCTACCAGATCGTGGGATGTCCGATAGAGACTTGGTAGAAGCAAACTTAGTGATTACTCTATTCACAGTACTTTTATCAATTTTTAATAAAGCGGCAATTTCACGAGATGGCTTTCCTTGTTCAGAAAGGTTTATCATGGCTTCCCGAATTTAAATATTCGTATGTCTCGGCATATTGACCTTAGAATGACATGATCTCGTACGTGAAACACTGGATGATTATAAACAAACCAAGTAGCGAGCCCGGCGGGGTTCTCAGAAATATATAAACACAGTGGCCCAATACTTCTGCACACGTAAATATAGAATATAAAGGATAAAATTCGTAAAAGTTTCTTTTCAAAAGCTGTTACCTACCTTATTGTTTAGTACAAATAGTATACTTACTTTTTATATAAATAGATCTTTTCTTAAGTTAGCCTTTTAGGAAATAGTTCAGAAAAACAATGTGGCCCAAAAATTTTGCACACCTCTGTAATATAATAACTATTATAATATGTAATTAAATCTCTAAATTTTATATTATAAAATAAGTTTTATAAATCTTCATTATAATCTTTGAGAGGAGTTCGTATTTTATCATCATGTCAACAACTTTTGTGTGAAAATTGTACATACCAAAATAAAACTGAACACTGAACTGTACGGATATTTGTAGGTCATTTCTCTAAAATTAGAATAAGTTATATGAGGTAATTTTAATTTCAATCTTTGTTGAATTTTTTCCTTGTATTTATCCGCTTTTCTGGCATATTTATTACTCTTTCTTTCTCTTCTTCTCTAAATGTTTATCATTCGTATATAAAACAATGTCTTTTTCCAGAACATCCTTAATTTTGACAATTATCCATCGCAGACTCAGGAAATCAGCAACAGTACATACAATAAAAAATATATATAAGAGAATTATTTCTTAAATATAAATTAATATTTATTGAACCTCAATCTTGGAATACCGTGCAGCTTTCGAAGTTGCTGATAAATTAAATTTATATTAGTTGATAAGATTTCTTGAATTGTAAAATCATTGATATTTTACAAAGTCACATACTACTAAGTAGAGTAGTAAGTTGTTCTTACCAATTCACTTTGGTAATAAGTGACTTACTACAATTTCATTTATTGTTAGTAGTTAAATATGAGGCTATAAAAATTTTTCGTCTCCATATCGTCTTTATCAAGACGTGTTCAAGACAAATCGAACCTAGCGTAAAAAAATGTTCCGTAAGGTTTGGATTGAACTAGACTTCTATGTCTTGAAGCCATAAAACCGGAAAGGTTTTATGGATTTATGGCTAAAATAACGTCACAGCTCCTCAATTGATTTTTTGAGAAACAAGTTGAGATTTTTAGCACTTCAAAATTAGTAGGTAAAGACCTTATCGAGAAATTTGAGATGCTAGATGCGCATCTAGCGCATGTGCACAACGTCACAAAGTCTTTGAAAGTCACATGTTTGTTTCTTTTAGATGTTTCTCTCTACAACCGGTATATTGGTATATTGGTACAAGTAAAGTATTGAATGGTCGCTTTATCCTACCCTATCGGTGTAAATTGGAGAGAGTGTTGATCGGGTTCGATTAATTTATGCAGAATGCATCCACCGTGGGCAACCTTGTACCATAATAATCTACCTCTTCGTATTCGCGTGGGCAGTGTACTATGTACTAGCCTACAAACTATGCAGTAGTTACTCGACTTCGAATATCGTAGGATCTCTGAACTACGGGTGATTTTTAAAAAAAGCCTACGTAATCGTCTCGTGCAGATTACGAGTACTGGGCCAGGAACGAATGTAACTATTAACTGGTAGCTTCCCACATCAACCTTACACTCCCAATTCAATTATACGTATCATTTTCATAATCATGTACAAGAAACATGCTCTTTTTCCTCTCTCGTTTAGAAATTAAAATTTTAAGTTATATAAAGTGACTTTAAAAGTTACCAAGGTATTTAAAAACATTTTAAACGGTTTTTAGCGTTGTAAAACGATTCAGAAGATTTTAAAGAATCTTAAGGGATTTTAAAGGATTTCAAAAGATTTAAATAAATTTTTAATGATTTTAAAGAATTTAAGATATCCAAAGCGATTTAAAACAAGTATGAGCGCGCCCAAGGCGCGCGATTCGGTCGTCGCGCTCTGTACAAATTAAAAAATTTGTTTTTTATTTCAAATAAAAAGAGAAATTTAGTTACTTAAGGTTCTATCGACCTTAAGGAAGCCATTCTCATCCGGACACTCGCGGTTCGCGCCCGATATTTAATTTTAAAATTACACTCAACTGCCGATTCTGTGCCGGCTTCGGGTCTGGGAGGCACAAAATCGCACCCTAGATTCAGGTAAAAACTCAGGACCGTATATATCGTCTCTGAACCGAGCACCAGTGCGTCAGTGCTCTCAAAGTTGG
>JAUESH010000047.1:1383219-1409205 GCA_032275165.1 Synergus magnus
GAAAATCAAAAATTGAAAACGTTTTTATGTACTACAGGTCCTTTAAGTGAGAATTAAGCGTGAATATTTATAGGGCCGCTTTCTTTAACTCCAATGAACCTAAGCATTATGAAAAAAAAATAATTTGAAATATTTTTCCAAAAAAGTTGCCCTTGTCAAAAGTGCCCTGTTTGTGGAGAATCACCCATATATCAATTTCTATTTTCCCTGACAGCTACTCACATTTCCCTAATATTTACCTGATTTGCCTAACAATTTTTTTTCTAAAATTTCCCTGACTTTCTTGATATCACTGACATGTGGCCAACCTGTTTGAGAAACGATCACCAAACGACTCCATTGAACAAAATTCGGATATTTAAAGATGGTTAGGGGAGAGCGGGGCTAGTTGGCCGAGGGGGCATCTTGGCCGAGTGCACTTTTTAAAAATGCAAACAGTGTTTGTGGCTCTATTTGTGTTGTTAACTGTTTATTTATGCGAAACGTATATTCCAGTATGTTTACAAGCGTTTTCGACGTGACGTTTTGAAGCTATTCCATTTTTCCTGTTTTTGACGCTGGTGAGTAAATTTTGTAAGTTGTAAACTTTTCTACTTGGGTTGATATATTTTAACCTGAATTGGACAAACGTTATATTTTTTGAAAGAGCATTCGTGAACCTAAAAAATGGTATATTGATTTCGAGGGTAACCTAACTTTTAGTATTCGTAAAATTTACATTTTTTCGGGAACAGCGGAACGAAACAGTTTCATTCCGATCTAATCCGAAGGAAGTTTTCAATCCGAATTAATCCGAGGCACATTCAAAATTAATCCGAATGAATCCGGTCAATCCGAATGAATTAGAATTTATCCGAATATTTCGGAATCATTCGGATTGATTTGGATAGACCGGATTAATTCGGATCCATTCGGACTTAAAGTTCTGATTGACCGGATTCATTCGGATTGAAAGTTCGGATTGATTCGGATTGACCGGAATCATTCGGATTGAAAGTTCGGATTAATTCTGATTAATTCGGATTGACCGAATTCATTCGGATTCATTTGGATTAAAGGTTCGGATTGATTTTGAATGGGCCTCAGATTAATTCGGATTGAAAACTTCCTTTGGATTCGATCGGAATGAAACTGTTTGGTTCGGATACAAATGTCGGAATGATTTAGATTGGTTCGGAATGAATTTCAATCCGAAGCTTTCGCTAGGGTACACAATGGGACCTAAGTCTAGAGTATGTTTCGTACGTATCGTATAGCGTGTAAGTTCTGACGTCACCAATGCTTTGTTACAAACTGTCGCTGCTTCTTTGGTTCACATTGCAGTGTTTGGAAATTTCAAGGTGATTCCATATTTAAACTTATGACTGGCGCGCGACGCAACGCAACGCGAACTTTACGTATATACGCAAAAGTAGTTTGACGTAGACACGAGCGGCTGCATGCGAAATGCTGCAGGAAGAAAGAGACAGAGACGCGTTTGCGTATACACGTAAGTTCGTGTTGCGTTGCGTTGCACGCCAAGTCTTATGTTTAAATGTGGAATCACCTTTAGCGTTTCAGCTGGTAAAAACGCGCTGGTGACATCAGAACGTACGCGCATCGACGATACCTACGAAACATGCTCTAATCTTAGGTCCCATTGTGTAGCTACCTTCATAGTTAGTTGGCCAATTTCAAGTCGGTCATTCAAAGAGCTGCAGGAGAGGAAGTGTCGATCACTTGTGAAATTGGAATGAATTGAATTTCATTGGTATGAATGAAAGCCGAGATTGACGACAAGCTGAAAATATTTATTGAGGTGCATTCTTGGTTCTCGGGTATATAAAATACCGGATAGTACACACGACATATTTTATTTTCTCAATAAAGCAGCGATATCGACTGCTGTGGTGGTGCAACCACGGAATCCATACGGAGCCTGCTGAGTTCGAGATTCGAGACGAGAGGCGTGTCGGTGGGTGTAGTGAGGTAAAGTCGAGGTCCGATTTATAAGAGTGCATGCAAGGAGTGTAACGGCTTCAAGGACGCTCAACTCTCTCAGGAAACTGCTAACCGACATCCGCGAGGACACTCCGTACATCGGTCAGAAGTATCTCGGACCGTGCAAAAAATATTGCGAAGTTTCGTCAATATTGCGATTTCATCCAGAAGATTCTATTTTTTAATTACACATAAATAACACACACGGAGACAACACAAACAATATAAACAACGGAAACAATATATACATAAACAACACAAAAACCATGCAGAAAACACAAATAAACAACACAAATCGCACATCTACAAGAAACTCATTCAAACAAAATAAATTGCACACGCACATAAACCACATCAAATAAAGACCTATAAACAATACACATATAACAAATTCACAGACTATGCAGAATTAATGCAGATAACACACAAAACAACACAAACAACATATTTATAAGCGATACAGTAACACTACACGCGTAAACAGCGCACGTAGACAAACAATAGGAACACTCAACACACATGAAAAAGTAACACACACACACAGTTATAGAAACAGTGACACGCAACACACAAACACAAGAAACACATACACACACAAACAACACATGCACAAAATATACAAATAATATTAAAAAAACAGCATAAAAAACACGCACATAATTTAATTTTGTGACATCTTATAAATGTCTTAAAATTGCGTGAAATCTCTTAAACAATGTTAAAATACTTTTAAATTCCTCACAATTCTCTTAAATTTCTTAAAGTTCCTGAATATTACATGTAATCTTTCGAATTACATTATAATTCCTCAAAATTTCTAGAAATTTAAATAACTTTAAAGGATTTCTTTAAATTACTGCCACAAGAAAAACAAATATTAAAATTGTCTTCGATTTCTGGTTAAAAATTCGCTGCACCCCAATTCTGCAACGGAATTCAAAGTATTTTAAAAGATTTCAAAAAATATCTTAAGGATTCTCTAGAGATTTCACAAGATTTCAAAGATATCAAGACATGTTTAAGAATTTCAAGAGATTTCAAGGAATTTAAAGGATTTCAAAAAATTTCAAATTATTTTAAGGAATTTAAAAAAAAATTGATTTGAAGATGAAAGATTTGAAGAAATACAGCGATTCTCACTGCTATTTCCTTTAATTCAGATAGTTGCCAAAAGTATTCATTGGACGCCAGGTTATTTTCAAATCGAAACAACTTCAAAATAACCAAAAGAGTATTGGAAAACAGAAGAAGGCATCGTTGAAGGTTGAGTTATCCAACTTTAAAGGCATTTAAAGGTATTTCTCTACCCTGAAAATCATTGATTAAACACATAAAATAATAGTAAAAATGGATTCTCATCCTGCATAACTCAAATGAATCACCCATTAAATAACCTTTATACTATCAATACCTCCATAGACTTTCAACTTTAAGAATTCTCTATACAACGTCTCACTTAAAATTGTCTATAAAATTCTTAATTTACTGTTTACCTCTTCTGCAATTTTCTCATTAAATCATTTCCAACGTTCTATTTCTGTCGCCTAAAAAAACGAATTTCATAAGAGAGTTTATTATATATGTTATAAATTAAAAATACTTGGAATATTGTAAATTCTTTTCCATTGTTTCTGAGAAACGAAAGGCGGACATAAATTCTCGGATTATCAACACAGCCTTAATAACTCATTGTTTACAAAGAGTGGTGAGCGGTCGTATAATTTATGTGGCTCTTAATTAGCTACTCATTTTATTATAACCACAGCCTTTGGATGTCCAGAAACCAAGAAATTATACGAAACTTTGACGGCTAACGACAACGCCTTGGCGTAATCGAATCAAATCGTGATTGGTAATTAGCAGTCGATGTACTTGTTTGATGCCTTAATTTCGTAATTATGGCTCCACCGCAATTGCCTCTGCAGAAGGAGGAAAATGTCCATTTGCATAAAGCCTGAATACATTGCGTTAATCCTATTCGAACGTGCGTAAACTTCGTGACAGATCGTGATCGAGATTTCTTTAGATGCTAATGCCATTTTTCAAGTTTCACTATTCATTATTCAAGTCTACTTCATTTAAAACATTACTTTCGTTACTATAATGTTTACGCAATTGAGACATAATAATACAATTAGTACAATTTAAATTATATGAATTACAGTTGCCTCTTAAATTTAAAGATATAAAATTAATTCAAAAATATTTCAATATATTTCGAAATATTTCAAATAAATTCAAACTGATTTCAAGATATGTTAAAATTTAAAAGATTGTGTGGAAATCAATGGATTTTAAGTGATTTAAGAAAGTTGCAAAAAAATATCAATAAGCTTGGAGTGATTTCAAGATTTGCTAGAATGAAATCCCCTACAATTCCACGAAAACCTTTTAAATCCTTTGAAATTCGTCAAAATTTTTAGAGACATTTTACAGAATATTTTAAAGAATAGCATAGACAGCATAAATGTTACACTTATATAATTATTAATAAATAGTGAAAAAAAAGTTGCAAGACAAGGACACGCGATAAATGACCTGAACGTAGGAGCTTCAATGTGGAAGGACAGAAAGACAGAATTGATACTTTATTATTATTTATTGCAAAATAATACGTAGATTGTTAGGGATTTGAAGGGATTTTTAAAGTCCTAAGAAAGAACGATCCGAAATAAAATATATCTTTGATATCTGAGACCAGGACTCATGATATATAATACATTTTTTAATTTAGTAATATAGATCAAAATGAATCGACCTAATAAAAATAAAGTTTATCTAAGAACATCGTCATAAGGCAAGACAAGACGATAGATCAATTTCTAATCCATTGAAGATTGATCTTTTTCTTCGGTATTATTCTAGTACTCTGCTTTCACCCTCACGTGATCTCTTATTTTTTCTGGAATGAGCTTCCTTTCGAATTGACACGTAATAATTCATTTCGATATCTGCAATTCTTAGTCGCTGATTTGTCTCTCAAACTGAACATAGAGAAGGTGATAATTAGCCTCTTTATTTAATTTTTTATAAATGTGTTGCTTCATCACTTCATACTCAAACCTCTTTAAAGTCTCCTATAATTTTTTTCTCATGAAACCAATTTTAGACAAACAGTTCTGTCAAAATTTTGAATATGTCGAGAATTAATCATTTTGCTGAATTCTTACCTGGTGAAAGTTTCGGATAGAAAAAATTCTCTCTTTTTAAATCTATTTCATTCCGGAATTTGTATCCGAACCAAAAAATTTAATTTCGATTTATTACGAAGTCGAACAAACGGATTCCGGTCCGAATGAATGCGAAGTAGAAATAAGATAAATTCAAGGTCAAACAAAGATTTCTATCCGGCTGAATCCGAGTCAATTCGATTTTAAAACAAGATTCCTGTCCGATTTATTCCGCCCTAATCCGAATTCGAAACAAGAATTCCAATCCGACTGAATCAAACCTAATTCGAGGTGAACTCCAAGTTTTTTTATCCGACTGAATACAATCTAATCAGAAGTAAAACCAATTTTTCTATCCGATTGAATCCGATTTATTCCGAGGTCGAAGCTAGGGTTACGATCCGAATGAAGCCCATCTAGTTCTAAAATGAATGTAAGGATTCTAATCCGACTGAATACGATCTAATCCGAAGTCAAAGTAAGGATTTCAATTCGAATGAATCTGATCTAATCCGTAATTAAAATAAAAAAAAGTGTCAAAGACAATGTAAAGACCGAAAAAACCATCTATCAAACTAATTGGAAAAGTGAAATAGTTGGCAATTAGAAGAAAGAAACAAATGAATAAAAACGAATTTCTCGAAAACGGAAAAAAACGCCATTTTGTGTTTTAGGACTTCACAGGATAAAACCTTAACCTTTATTTAGAAAACAAAAAAAAAAGACAAAAAAATGAGTTGAACTTAAAAAAAAAATTCGGAATATTTTTTATTTTCAAAAAAGGGGTTAAATGTTCAAGTTTTGAAAAACTTGACTGTAAACATTCGATAGATCATGAAAAAATGTATCAAAAACATAGACGACAGTTTATTCCACACGAAAGCAGTTAAGTAAATAGGGGCTGCTAGCACAAAATCCAAATTCCCTTTCCCCTTTTCCGAATAAAAATTTTCCGGTAAAGTAATACCTAAATGGACTACACTTTTCCTAAGTTTGAGTTTGATCAGATAAAGTAATTTTTCAGGGTGGGTACACTTGAGAAAAAATGTTATTTCCTAAAACGTAAGTAATGGAATCTTTGTTTTAAAACTCTAAAGCAATGTAAAATCACAAGGCAAAGGGACGACCCATAGAAAAGTCTACGCCTTAGAAAAATCTCGCTTATGCGTTTCATTTAAAATGTTGGTACACGCATCAACAGGGAGTCGCCGCCTCGCGCGCTGTCTGTCATTTCTAAATTTTAATTTGGGAATTACACATAGTCAATAGGACGGTCTCAGAAGTCCAGGAGTTCCTCATATGGTCCATCACTCTCTCAGTCTTTCTCTGTCTCTCTCTCGCACGTCAATATTGTAATAATTGAATAAAGACTGTTATTTCGAACCAGTGTTTCTTCTATGACTTGATCTCGTCCCTAGATCATTAACGTGAACTTAAAACGAGTACTGTTATGGTAATTGGCTGTGTTAATCCTCTCTAGGACATAACAAAAGAGAGGCCAAGAAACATTTTTTTTTTATTTTGTCTATACCTAAAGAAGCACTAATTTCAAAAAATTTTAAGGGACATAAAAAAATACAAGTGAGTTCATGTGATTTCAAAAAGTTTTAAAAAATTTCAAGGGATCTGATCAATTCTAAAAATATTTCGAAAACTTTAAGGGAGTTTCAAAAATGTCAAGAAATTAAAAAGAAACTTAAAATCACATGAAATCGCTTCTACACTTAAAAATCCCTTAAAATCTATCAAACCTTTTTAAATCCTTTGAAATCTTTTAATTTACATTAAAATCTCCTGAAATCCCGTGAAATCTTTTGAAATCATTTAAAATCCCTTAAAATCCCAAAATATAATGTTTTTAAAGTAAATTTTGCAAAAAAAAATTTTCAAAATAACTGTGCGACGTGGGGACACAAGAAGTGTGCAGTCCGACATTAAAATCATTTTAAGCTCTGTCGATAGTTTCGATTGCGGGGAAAAGAGGAAAGACGTGATGCGAAACTTTGCATGACGAAACATTTAACGAAAATCTCTCTTGTTAATTCCAGTTAGAGATCGTCTTAATTACGAAACCTAGTTGGATTCGATTTCTTTGCTCTGTATTTAAAAGTTATGTAATTGTCTCTACAGTCTCAAATCTGTTCTCATAGATAGAAAATCTCAAAAGGAAATCGATTTTGGGATGGTAATGCGTATATGTGTAGGTGTGATGTTTCTTTTAATTTTTGGAAAAAAATGAACGAACTTTATATTGCTGAACCAGTTTGCTGGAAAAGTGTAAATCATGATTCAATGTGCAATAAGTGTTTACGTCACTGCATTTTTATGATGCGAAAAATCATACGTGATTGTAATTCATAACCTGCTTGTCGTGACTCCTTTCTATGAATGTACGTTGTATGTACTATATATAATACTATTGTGATAATTGACCCACAATAATTATTATTTTAACGATAGTTCTGCTAATGATCTGCTAAAAACAATTATTAACATGTTAGCATGAAAGCATCACGGACAAAATTCAGTTATTAACTTTTGCGAGTGGTTGTAAAATATTTTGAAGATGTCAAAACGATTTCCAAAGATTTCATGCGGTTTCAACAGATTTTAAGGGATTTAAAGATATTTTAACAGATGTCACAATATTTTAAAGAATAAAAATGATTTTCAGGGATTCAAAAAAGCTTTCAAGTCATTTCAAAAGATTTTAGAAGATTTTATGGATATCAAAACATTTTAAAATATATCAAAACGATTATCAAAGGTTTCTATTGATTTCAAAAGATTTTAAAGATGTCGAAAGATTACAAAGGTATTTAGAAGATTTGAAGGATTATCAAAAGATTTCAAGGGATTTTAAGAGATGTAAAGAGATTTGAAAAGATTTTCAGGGGTTTCAAATCGATTTCAAAAGAGTGGAAGGGATTTCATAAGATTTTAGGGATATCAAAACATTTTAAGGGATTTCAAGAAATTTTGACAGGTTTCAGGCTTCTTTTTTTGTCTGCACTGAAAAAAATGTTTAGTGTGGACAAAAAAATGTTTGGATGCTATATAGCCAAAAAATTTTCTGGTATTCCAACCAAATTTTAGTTTAAATCAAACCCAGTGGGCACGAATGTCCCAAAACGTTTCTAGGACGTCCTAAAAACGTCATAAGTCAGGCCAAATAACGTTCTAAAAACATAAAATATTCCAGATGTTTCAGGACGTATTTGGAACATTGGACGTTTTTTGGACGTCTTTTGGTCTGACTTAGGACGTTTTTTTGGACGTTCTAAAAACGTCTTTTAAACTTTACGTCCTAAAAACGTCTTTAAATTTCGTGGCCGCTGGGAATTTTTTAAAAACTTTTGTTGGCTATACATATAGCAACCAAACATTTTGTTGTCTCCACCAAACAGTTTTTTCAGTGCGTGTGTCAGGATGTAATAAGTGTTTAGTACGACATAAAAAAAATTTAGGCCCAGCATCCTGACGAAAGCTTCGGATAGAAAAAACTTTATCCTTTTGAATCCATTTCATTATAGAATTTGTATCCAAACTAAACAGTTTCATTTCGATCTGATTCGAATTCGAAGCAAAGATTTCTGTCCGAAGAATCCGAAGTCGAAATAAGGATTCCTATCCGATTTAATCCGATCTAATCCGAAGTGGAAACAATAAAGGCAATCCGGCTGCATCCGAGGTAAAACCAAGATTTCTCTCCTACTGAATACGACTTAATCCCATTTTGAAACTAGAATTCATATACGATTTAATCCGCTCTAATCCTCAATTGAAACAGGAATGCTAATCCGGCTGCATCCGAACTAATCCGAAATGAAATTTAAGATTTCTATCCGACGGAATCAGATATAATCCGAAGTCAAACCAAGATTTCTGTCCGGCTGAATACTAACTCACTCGAAGTCAAACCAATATTTCTATTCGGCTGAGTCCAACCTAATCTGTTTTTAAAAGAAGGTTTCTAATCTGGTAGAATACAGATTGGGCCGGATTCAGGCGGAGAAAAATTTTTGTTTGACTTCTGATTAGATTGAATTAAATTGGATTGGCAGCCTTGTTTTAAATTCGGATTAGGTCGGATTCATTCTGATTGACATTCTTATTTTGATTGCGTATTAGAGCGGATTAAATGGGATTGCCATTCCTATTTTCATTGCGGATTGGAAAATGAATTAAAGCAGACAGGAATCCTTGTTTCAAAATCGGACTGGGGCGAATTTATTCGGTTCGAAGTCTTATTTGTATTTAGGATTAGGACCGATTTAATCAGATTGGCATTCTTGTTTCAATCTCAAATTAGATTGGATTAAATTGGATAGGAATCCTTAGTTAGACCTCGAATTCATTCGAATAGAAATCTTTGGTCAGACTTCGGATTAGATCAGAATCAAACTGTTTGGTTCGAATAAATTTCCAAATTGATTCACAAAATGTCGGATTGGTTTGGAATGATTTTCAATGAGAAACATTCGCTTTGAGATTTGATTGTCTGAATGCTTATTGCCTTTATTGTAATTTAATTCTTTTGCTCTCAGGAGTCAGATATTGAAAGAATTAAAATAGGCAATAGGTAATAATAATAGGTGCTCGAGAGACAACTTAGATTGATGGTTCGTCTTCAGCTGCAGTTAATACCCAATGAAATGTGGATTATTAAATAACGTAAGGATATGTGCGAGCGAGCATTAAATTTGCCAATGCCTAAGTACCGTTAGAGAGCATTTTTGTTAACTCGGCCCATACATTATCCGACATAATTTACTGTCTTCGAATTTCACCGATTAGAAGACGATAAAAACGAATGATGGAGCACTCGCAGGACTCGCAGCGCTCGCACATGCGAGTGTGTGTATACGCGAGGGTGTGTACTGCAAGGCGTGTGCGCCACACGAAGAATTCGCTCCGCATGAGACAGAGATACGGTGTAAAAGGCCTCTATCTATGCTTGTGCAATAGAGAATGTATAGCGGATGTCAAACCACGCCGCATGTTGACTGCACACTACAGACTAGTGCACACCCCTGCACTCGTATCTCCTTACGTTGACATTCGCCTGCGCTGTATTTCGTGGACACGTGTGCCGGTACGGCGCGGCGCCTTAATTCGCAACCAGGAAGTAGAGCCTCGCAAAAAATTTGCATAGCTGTCGTTATAAGCGATAAGTCTTCCCCATCGCAAACCCAAACGCTCTCGAAAGAATCGCTGAGCTGCACCGGCATTGCACTGCAATCAAAAGCCCGCATTCTATGTAATTAGAGATCACTTAATCAGAGTAGGATAGATAATTTACTTTTCCTTTCTATTCTTCAGTCTATCTCTTCTCCAATCTTTTTTTTTTTTTTCATTCTCTGAGTCTATCTCTTCCAAAAAAATTTTAGTATCTTCCTATCTCCTATTTTCAATCTTTTTTTATCCTTAGTTTCTGTGCGTGTCGAGTTCACTGTCCAATGCTTAATCCACTGAGCTAACGAAAGGTTTAGGAGGTATGTTATAAAAATCAATATCACTCACCCAAAAGAGTTCTGCCCTAATCAATCCCTTGTTTATCAAACTCTATCTTTTTCAATCTCTTTGATAATATTTGTAACCTATATCTTCAATCAACTCATTCATCTCTCGTTTATCCATATCTATCTCTTTCAATTTCTTTGTCAATATAAACACCAACGTCAGTATAAACATCAGATCCCTCTTTTCTCTATCTTATCCTATTCCTTATCTGTCTATTTTCTATTTTCTTGCACCAATATGGTCCCAGTCCTATATCTTTTAGTGTACTCTTCTCTACCTCATAGATATTACACTGGAACCTCGATGTAAGACTCAGCTTTTTGGCCATGGTCTTATATCGAGAACGACCAGTTCTGAGATATTCCCCTCTACGGTACACGGTGCGTCCTTTTAAATCAGGGCCGGCGCATATCATTTAACAGGAACAAAAACATGCAGAGCGCCTGGTGTGAAGCGCCGTAAGTGAGCCAGCCCTGTTTTACCTCCCACTTGCTTGCTCAGTCGTGGGATGATGGAGCAGCCGCGCGCGGGAACGGAGAGAATTGGTCTTATATCGCGAACTCTTATATCAAGGTTCCAGTGTACTTTTAATTATGATTAAAACGCATAAGTTTCATGATTTTAGATTTGAAAAGAAATGCTAATTACGAAAAAAGACACAATAGCGTTGTAATGATTAGACAGACAGAAATAGAAAAATATATCTCGAGTTGGTAGTTACTTCAAGTGAGATAAAAAAGCATTAGAAGTGATTCAACATGGACAGATATGGATAGAAAGATAAAGATTGAAATGGATAGACTAAGATATACTTCAAGAGAAATAGAAAAGGCTTGAAATGTTTATACAAGGATACATATGGATCGAAATGTATGGATTGAAATGGGTAGACCTGGTAGTATACTTCAAGAGAAATAGAAAATGGATTAAAATGATTAAGAAAGGACAGATATGGATAGCATGGTAGAGATTCAAAAGGATAAGCATGCTATTAGATTTTATAAGAGATAGGTAAGTATTCAAATGATTAGACAAAGCATAGACATGGATAAGAAAGTTGGGATTGAAAAAGACAGGCCCGGCAGTAGATTGCAAAAGGGATAGAAAAATAGTGGTGTTGATAGGCGGAGAATAAGGAAAGATTGGCGTAGATACGTGGAGGATAGGAAATTATTGGGGAAGATAAACGAAGGATATGGAAAGGTAGAAAGGTTGAGATTCTAAATTAAAGAGGTTATTGTAGATTGAAAAAGGGATAGAAATAAGTTGACATGAATAGGAAAGGATACATTTGGATACATTTTTCGTTTCTATTTTAAATCCTGATGATTGAAAAAGATTCAAAAAGATAAATTTTTTATCTTTTTACTTCTAACAGGGAACATAATTATTGTATAACTGATTTCGTATACATTTTAAAGAAATTCCATGTACAATTTATGTAAAAAGCTACATTTAAAAGCGTGCATTAAAAATAATGTACGAGTATTGAACTTAATATACAGTAGGGTGGGTCGAAAAAAGAAAAAACTGGAATTTCCATTTGGGATCAACGGGAAAAGGTATGTTTTCATATCACTATTTCCTGAAAAAAAAAATTTTTTTAAAACGAATAACGTTAAGGCCTGCCCCACTTGAAATTTTTTAGATCTCGGTGAAATACCTTTTTTAATTCACTCATTTCTGCGTACGACCATTCGTTTTTTAAGAAAAATCGAAATAACGATTTTAAAAAGTGGAAAATGCAATATTAAAGAAAATTCTGCAACCTCAAATAGGTGAATTTTTATTTACTGTCAGCTTATATGCTGAGATGCAACTTTCTGCTTGTTATTCGTTTCCATCTTCGGCATTTCCTGTCTTGATCGCAACCGTGTTCTTATGAACCCATCTCCATTTTTTTCTCCACAAACAGAAGCAGCAGCTTCTGTTACTGCTTTGACGCACCGTTCTACACTTTGAGTGTGGCATGGGAAGCGGAGAGCTTCATTCACAAGGGGATGCCTTCGGTCGTTAACGAAAGATCTAAGATCATCATCAGAAATATGAGTAAGAACTGGTGGAGCTGTGAATGTGTTGAAGTTTTGTTTTTCCCAATCTACTATGTCGTAATATTCTGTTGCGTTAAAGTTTAATTTTAGTGTTTGAAAAGTTCGAAACGGAAGTTGACTGATTTTTTCTTTTCGGGGTATTCCTCTTTTTCTAGACACTTTTTCCTTATCCTGCTGTTGGTTTGGTTCTTGAATTACGAGTTGTTTCTTTTTCTTCTCGTCTCTTCTTTTCAGTATAATTTGCAATCCTTTTTCTCTCATTGATAGCGTATCATCACAAATGTGCGCAGAGTGTGCGCAGAAACTATTTCTTTCAATGACTTCGTATACCAGAATCCTTAAGTGATCCGGAAGGTATTTTGAACGGACGATCATTTCCCAAACGTGCTTTGCAGCAAACTGTATTGTTGGTTTACTTTTGATTAGAAACCAGCACGGTGCGTAAACTCTATGAATGAAAGTCACCAATAATACCAGGTTTTCTGATGGATTTTCTATTGAAACGTACAGTCGTAGATAACGATTACTGGTTGTTAACCAACGTGCATGATTCAATTTGCGAGGATTAAGAACTGCGATATCAGGTGGACAGTTTCCAGAAGCAATTGCATCGCACATTCGATACAGATATTTTTTATCTGTACTCAGATCTTTAAGAACCTCCGCTGAAAGTTCTGGTACTTCTGCATTAACTATTTTGAAGTTGACAGTAGGCAACTGTTCGCAAATTTTCTAATGCTCTACCTACTGGACCCGATAGTGTGTTTGGTCCACTAGTCTTACCGTCAATTGCATATATCAAATGACTTAAAGGTAACTCATTGCAGTGTAACAGGCAAACTGACCGTTGCAGGAGTTTCTTTAAGGTGACCTCTAAAAGCCTGATAATTCCACCTTCGCTTCCTGTGTTAACTGGTGTTCCGTCACAACCAACACTGCAAGGTTTTCAATCTTTGCTTGTTTCTGCTCGAAAAATTCATATATACCTTCGCGAATACTTAATGCGTGAGCAGAAGATGGAGACAAATGATGCAGGTATTCGTCACCTGGTTGCTTGATGAGAGAAATATGCTCTTCTTTGATCCTTTGTTTATGACAAGTGTTGTCCACTTTTTTTTGAAAGAGCTGAGATAGGACTTTACGTATAATCATTTTAATTTTATGTCGCTGGATCAAACAGAGTTGCATTTCAGCATCTGATCTGAACGTAAATAAGAATTCACCTGTTTGGGATAACAGAAATTAGTCAAATATTGCGTTTTCCACTTTTTAAAATCGTTATTTCGATTTTTCTTGAAAACGACTGGTCTTATGCTAAAATAAGTGAAACAAAAAAGATGTATTTCACCGAGATCTCGAAACTTTTCTTATAACATTTTTCAATAAAATCAATACTTTTAGAGAAAAATGAGAAAAATCTATTTTTTCGTACCTTTTCCCGTTGGTCCCAAGTTGAAATTCCAATTTTTTGTTTTTTTCGACCCACCCTAATATACATACGTATAGATCTTCATTTACAAATGTGTATGAAGTCATTTGGGGTGCAGTTCCGTAAACCTGAACACTCCGATTTTATTTAAACTCTGTATATTTGTCTTTTGACCAGCAGATTACGAATATGTTGGTGAAAATTGGGGACTAGCCGATTTTCATAGTGAAAACATGAAAAAACCATAAAAATTATGGTTTTTTGCATTTATCTCAGTAAATATGCAAAATTTAAAAAAATATTTCAAACTGAAGTTGAAGATCTCATCGAGATACATATTTTTGTGTAGCAAGAATTTTTTTCTACGAGTGATTTTTTCCGAGGAAATCAGGAATACATCGATTTTCATAAATTTTCCTTTACCATGATTTCCCTTTACAATGATTTCCCTTTACCATTTCCCTTTACTATGATTTCCCTTTATTATGATTTCCCTTTACCATTTCCCTTTATCATGATTTCCCTTTAGGATTTCCTTTTACCATGATTTCCCTTTACAATGACTTCCCTTTAGCATGATTTTCCTTTACCATTTCCCTTTAGCATGATTTCCCTTTACCATTTTCCTTTACCATGATTCTCCTTTACAATGATTTTCTTTTACAATGATTTCCCTTTACAATGTGAAGAGACATGATTAATGGTTTCTGTTATGAAAATCGATGTATCACTGATTTTCTTAGAAACTATGACGCGTAGAAAAAATTATTTCTCCAAAAATATGTATTTCGATGAGATCTACAACTTTTGTTTGAAACATTTTTTAAAATTTTTCATATTGACTGAGATAAACGCAAAAAACCATGATTTTATGGTTTTTTTTATAGTATCTCCATGAAAATCGACTAGTCGTCAATTATCACTAGTATATTCGTAATCAGCGCATCAAAATACATAAGTATACGAAGTTTAAATAAAATCGGAGGTTTCAGGTTATCGGAACTTTATCTGTCATTTGAATATACATTATATTTAGACGTGTGCAAAAAAATTCGATCCGACTTCGATCTGATATTGGACGCACTTGGA
Organism: Synergus magnus; assembly: GCA_032275165.1. Lineage (NCBI taxonomy): Eukaryota > Metazoa > Arthropoda > Insecta > Hymenoptera > Cynipidae > Synergus > Synergus magnus. Next base: position 1,398,462 of record JAUESH010000047.1, read on the forward strand.
ATGTCGAAAAACCAACTTCGATCAGTGTTATGGTCGGATCGATTTTTTTCGATTCGATTGGAGCGTTGGTCGAATAGAAAAATTCCGACTTCGATCCGTGCCCCGGCCGGATAGGTTTTTTCGATTCGATCAGCGCGTCGATCGAATGTCGAAAAACCGACTTCGATCCGTGCCCCGAACGGATAGGTTTTTTCGATTCAATTAGCGCGTCGGTCGAATTGAAAAAAAACCGACTTTGACCCGTACCCCGGGCGGATCGGTTTGTTCTATTCGATCGGCCAGCCCTAGATAGTCAAAAATTCAATATGTGACTGAAAAAAGGCATTTTAATTGTTTTATTTATAATTATAATTTTAAATTATAACTATAACTTTAATATATTCTAAGTGGGATAAGAAATTCCCAATCACCCCTTAATATTTTGAAAATTCAATAACTTCACTCTAATTAAAAAATTACGCCAGGTTCTTGCTGATAATGTGTTCAATTGATGCCAAAAGCGCACACAAATATGCATCCCTATGTCTCATGTAGAACTCACCCCAGTCACCTCAAAATATTTTAAAAACTCAAAATTTCACCCTAATTAAAAAATACGCTAGGTTTTTGCTGATAATGTTTTCAATTGATGCCAAAAGGAGACACAAAAAGTTTCATCCCCATGACTCATGTGCAACTTACCCCAATCACCCCTAAATATTTTTAAAATTCAAAAAAAACAGCCAAATAAAAAAAATACGCCGTATTTTTTTATTGGAAACATTATCAGCAAAAATCTGGCGTATTTTTTAATTAGGGTGATTTCTGTGAATTTTAAAAATATTTAGGGGTGAATGGGGTCAGATCCACATGTACTGAGGGGTTGAAACTTTTTGTGTGCCCTTTTGGCATCAATTGAAAAGATTTTCAGCAAGAACCTGGCGTATTTTTAAATTAGTTTGATTTTTTGAATTTTTAAAATATTTAAGGGTGACTGGGGTGAGTTCCACATGAGACATAGGGATGAAACTTTTTGTGTGCCCTTTTGGCATCAATTGAAAACATTATCATCAAAAACCTGACGTATTTTTTAATTAGAGTGATGTTATTGAATTTTCAAAATATTTAGGGGTGATTGGGGTGAATTCCACATGCGGTGAGGGGTTGAAACTTTTTCGTGTTCTTTTGGTATCAATTCAAAACATTATTAGCAATAAACTGGCGTATTTCTAAATTAGGGTGATTTTTTTAATTATTCAAATATTTAGGGGTGACTGTGGGTGAGTTCCACAAGAGACATAGGGATGAAACTCTTTGTGTGCCCCTTTGGCATCAATTTGAAACAGTATCAACAAAAACATAGCGTATTTTCAAATTAGGTAGTATTGAGTTTCGGTTTTTCGACGTTTGACCATCGCGCCGATCGAATAGAAAAAACTGATCCAGCCAGGGCACGGATCGAAGTCGGTTTCTTTCAATTCGACCGACGCGCTGATCGAATCGAAAAAACCGATCCGGCCGGGGCACGGATCGAAGTTTGTTTTTCGACATTCGACCGACGCGCTGATTGAATCGAAAAAACCGATCCAGTCGGGGCACGGATCAAAGTCGATATTTCGACATTCGACCGACGCGCTGATTGAATTGAAAAAACCGATCCGGCCGGGGCACGGATCGAAGTCGGTTTTTCGACATTCGACCGACGCGCTGATCGAATCGAAAAAACCGACCCGAAAATGAACGCACTTCGAATTGAAAATACTATATTCGATTCGACAAAATGCACACGTTTAATTATATTCGTAAAAATTTTTCTAAGTGTGATGATATTTAGAGGAAGCTAATTTCCGAAACGTGAGGAATGCATTACAATACATGATATTGTAGATTTTTCTTTTTTTTGTTTTAATAAGGTATCGTTAAATATGTTCTATTCCCTTAAAATCCTAGAAGACCCCTTGAAATAACTGAAAGTCACTGGAAATTCCTTGAAATCATTTTGATTCCCTTCAAATTCGTGGAAATATCGTACAACCCTCTTAAACCCGCTTAAAGCTCTTAAAAACCACGTAAAATCTCTTAAAATGTTTTAAAATTACTTATAATCTCTTATAATCCCTCGAAATCCCTTAAAGTCTCTTTAAAATCCATTTAAATCCATTTTAAAATTTTATAATCTCTTAAACTCACTTGAAATTCCTTAAAATCTCTTGAAATCCTTTGAAGTCCCTTTAAAAACTTTTTACATTTTTGAACATACATAAAAAAAAAAATTTTCATTACTTAAAATCTCTTAGAGTCCTATAAAATTCATTAAAATAACTTAAAATATTTTCAAATATCTTCAAAACCCTTAAAATCTTGGAAATTTCTTTCAAATTCCTTGAAATATTTATGAAATCATTTGGATATACACTATCTTAAACATACAGATTTTTCTAACAGTTATTATACTTGGAAATGGCAATTAGTTAACCTATGTTTTCATTTCATTCTATGAAATATCCACGTTTCTCCAAAATTTCTTGTTTCTACGGAGTTTCTAGAGAATTTTCTCGAATTTTGAGAGATTTCAAAATACTTTTAGGAATTTTAAAGTTTTAAAATATTTTTCACGAAATTTCAAGAGATATCCAAAATTTAGAGGAATTTCAAGTTATTTCAAGATATTTTAAGGAGTTTTTATAGGTTTCAAAATATTTCATGAAAGGCCGTAGCAGGATAAGCATGGTTGGCCTGCCCCGGGACGGATTTGATTCACATTACGGGGATAAATTGCTTACATTATTAGACTAATTTGCCCCAAATATTAAGTTCGAAAAAAATTTTTTACAATAATTATAAACAAATTTTATAAACAAATAAAAAAATTAATTTTCTCCAAATTGGCTGAACCGATCCCGATGGTTCAAATATATGTTATAGAGAGTAATAGGACAGTTTGCTAAAAAAATTGAGAATCGATTATGTTAATTAGAAATGTATATAAAAAATTATTGTAATTTTTAAAAAACAATTTTTTTTAATGAATTATTTTTTGCACAATCACCATTTTTTTCTGTAATACAGTTACGTCCTGGGTACCAACATATATTTTTTGGTTAAGGATCAAAAGGGTACCTCATAGTTAAAAAAAAATAAAAACTATTTTTTGACCCCTAAAATGTATGTGATTCCATTAGAGCTGGGGGCCAACTCAGTTTTTAACATATAAATTAATAAAATAAACATATAAATTAACATATAAAACAATAAAATAAATTTCAATAGTTAAAAAAACTGCATGAAAATATTCCCAATGCTAGCCAAAAGTATACACTTTTATATGGTGAGAACAAACATTTTTTAAATCTAAAAGAAAAGTTATTAAAAATCGTCAAGTAAAAAATTGGCCAACTAGCCCCGGTCTCCCTTACATAATTTCCGGCTAATGTGTCTTGACTGAACTTGAGCCTTTAGAATATTTGTCTTTTCTTTAAAAATTGCAGGTTGATAGACCCATCAGAGTCCATCATTTCGGCTATGTACGATACTGCTTGGGAGAGTTGATAAGAACCCGTGAATAGGATTTTTAGATCTTTCTCTGCCAACTCTGGAAAATCTAAAAGGTCATTGGATGAGATACTTTGAAACATAAGCTTTTTTTGAAGCCAGCATTTCTCCTCAGCTTCGTTAGCCAAAGTATTTTCGACTTCTAATTGTTGTTTCATTCTCATCAGAATTTCTTCGGAAAATGTTTTATCCGATTTTAACGCCCTTCCAGATTGGTTATGTAAAAATGCTGCGATTTTAAAGTATAACCCAACCTTTGGAAGTAGCTTGTTATCAATCACTTTGTCTAATAGTTTATATTTTTGTTTAATTATAACATGGACAGCCTCCACGCCCAGCGAACTTTTGTAACGAAACGAGATTGATTTGATTCTTCTGTTGATAACTGCTTTCGCGTAACCTTCAAGGCTGGCATCATTACTGTAAACCCTTTTGATTCCAACAGGTCTTTCTTGTCTCGAAAACCACGATCGAGGAAGAATTTGTCGCCTTTATTCATTAGTTGTTTCAAACCGTGTGGATCTTTAATGAGGTTTTTTTTATGATTTCAGCATCATTTTTATTTGCATAGTATGGTCCAGCCATATCGATTACATGCCCAGTAGTTTTGCAATTAGTGAAAGGTTTACATAATGGAACCTTTTTTTCACCAGAGTAAGACTTTCGTTGGTACTCGTTGTTCCTGCTTTTCTGATGACGAGCATACGTACCGTCGCAAATTAACATTAGCTTGTCATTAGAATTGAACAATACCTTAGCGATATCGGTGGTGTGGATATCAATTAGATCACGTTTAGATGTAGCATTGAACCCAAATCGCAAGGGTAACACGTCTTTTTCAAAAGATTTTATGATCGATGCAGAATATTCTGAAACTAACTGCTCTTGATCTAATTGCAAAATTGCTGCAACCATTTTGTTAGAGTTTCCTGTTCTTAATTTTAATAAAAATACCACAAGAACTTGTGTTACGTAACGGGTCTGAGTGTTCCGCATTGACGTTAGCATTTCACGCAATTCGATAATATTTTCCCACGTTAAACTTGTGAAAAGATGTATTTGTTCTTCTGATAAAGAAAAGTCTCCAATTCTGACAAAAATTATAGTATCACACATTCAACGCTCAAACTTTCGAGTAATTCAGATAGCTCTGAAGTTTCCACTTCACTCGATTTCGAATAAACTCGCAAAAGTCTATGTTCTTCGTCGAAAAACCGATTTTTTATTAAATGAGCTTTACAGCACCCATTACCTACCGGAATATAAATTCTTCTTTTAACATAGGATTGTATAAGCGCTTGTTTCGGAATTACTGTCAAATATTTTTCTTCGTTGCATACGCAACAATATTTGTGCGTTGATACAACCCTTTGAATTTGCATATGAGTGTACTCTACATCTTTTCTCACTTTACGTCTTATACGTCTCTTGAATACCGGGTCTTCAGTACTTGATTGCGAAGAATTATCGCTCTCAGAAACAATTATAGAGGGTTTGGTAAGTCTTTCATTGTCAGGTAGTCGCCTACAATAATTTAATTTTCTGTTTTTCAAAACAAAAACGCGACAGGCCCCACATAAAACATCATTAATGACAACGTTTTTACCTAAGTAAATAGACAAATCATTTGCTTCATATGTAGACTGTACTATTTTTTTACACCCAGGTACTTTCTTAATAAACTTGCTGCAAGCAGCGCATTTTTTATTCCTATTGGATGAAGTTATTATCATCTTCTGCTGAAGAATTACGGTCACTGGATGACGACGACCGTGGGCCCGCTTTCCCACCCTGACAAGCTGCCGATACTGGGATTCCGACTCCCTGCATCGAAACACGTTTTTTGTGTCTGCCATGACGGCATAATATTTTTTATCCAGGATCTTTGCCAGGAAAATCCTGTCGCCCACCGTCACCGCGTTGAGGTGCCCTGTTTGCAGACCATGTTAAAAGCGCGTCACATTAGGTCATTTGATATGTCTTACTGATCTGTGACAATACTGCGCTTACATGGATCCAAATACTCCAGACGGGAGGACGGCGACTGACGGTTTTTAACACACCCTCAAATGGGTGAAAACCTCTAAAATCGAGTACCTATACCAGCCAACCAATTGCGAAATCTTCCAGTTCGAGGTACTTATCGAAAATTGTAACCTGATGAAATTCTCAGTAAATTGTACACGCGAGAAAATATGAATTCCATCAAAAAAGAAAATAGAAATAAAAATTAGGTACATAGAAGTGTATATTTCTTGAGCTAAACGCTTCTCAAATTTACAAAATATAATTGTAAAACCTGTATAAAAAAAGTACTTATTATTTAATAAAGGTATTGGATTTGTTCAAATTAAGTTTATTTTATTAATTTATATGTTAAAAACTGAGTTGGCCCCCAGCTCTAATGGAATCACATCCATTTTAGTGGCTAAAAAATAGTTTTTATTTTTTTTAACTATGAGGTACCCTTTTGATCCTTTCCCAAAAAATATATGTTGGTGCCTAGGAAGTAACTGTATTACAGAAAAAAATGGTGATTGTGCAAAAAAGAATTCATTAAAAAAAAATTGTTTGAAAATTACAATAATTTTTTTTTATACATTTCTAATTAATATAATTGATTCTCAATTTTTTTAGTAAACTGTCCTATTACTCTCTATAACATATATTTGAACCATCAAGATCGGTTCAGCCAATTTGGAGAAAATTAATTTTTTTAATTTTTAAAAATTTGTTTATAACTATTGTCAAAAATTTTTTTCGAACTTTTGGGTAATTTTCATCAATTTTAAGGGGTTTTTCATATCTGTTAAAAATTTCAAGAGAATTCACGGAAATTTGATTGTACTTTACAGAATTATGACAAATTTTCATGGAATTGTTAGAAATTTCAAGGGACTTGAAAAAATTGGAAGAGATTCCTTGAAATTTTTGTACTCGGTATTTACTTTTTCGATATTTTTAATTAGTCCCTCGACATTATAAATTTTATGTTATGCGGAATGCTTTCTGGAATGTTAAATCCTAAAAGATGTTTTAGATCACCTTTTATTTATCATCTCATAAAGACACGTGCTTCAGTAATTTAAAGAATGTAACTGCGTCCTTGAGAAAAGATTTAAATTGTGTGATCTGGAATTAGAAATTTACTCTTCTTTTGCATCATACGAAATACGAATTTTTAATAACTTTACTCAGGGTTTATACACTGTTTGCATGCGAGATGACATTGTGAAAAATGTTAATTAATGCATTAAAATATTAAAACATTAAGGAGACAGAGTGAAATAAAGGTTAATTAATCGTAAAATCTCATTTTCATGTGTAAACTTACACTAGATAATAATAATAATACATAATCAAGAGTCAGTCATATTGAAAAGTGCATTAATGCAACGTTGAAATTTTATTAGCTCAATAAGGAGAAAGTAACGAGCTTCGGGATGATCTACACGAATCGATAGGGTTTACCTTGAGATCGGCTAATCTCTGTTTCTCAAATGCGAAGAATTTCTCGTGAGAGACTCCAGACTCTTAATGCACTTTATGCTATTGTTATTAGTCAATGATAGAGCGTGAAATGTACGCTGTTAAAAATTTTTCTGACTTTACAATATATTACAATACACAATGTCATATAAAGTTACAATAAATTTACTTTAATTTTACAATAGATTCATCATTTTAACATTTTAACTTTAAACATTTCATGAATTATCACTGAAGAATTTAAAACAAGGATGCCGATCCGATTTAATTCGATCTAATCAGAAGTCGGAACAGACTGAACAGAAGTCGACTGAATCCGACCTAACCCGAGGTCATACTAAGAATTTTATCCGATTGAATCCGGCACAATCTGTATTTGAAAGAAAAATTCCTATCCGATTTAATCCAATCTAATTCTGCGAATTAGATTAGACTAACAGACTGAACAGAAGTCGACTGAATCCGACCTAACTCGAGGTCAAACTAAGATTTCTACCCTCATGAATTCGACCAAATTCGATTTTGAAACAAGTATTCCTATCCGATTTATTCCGCAATCGAAACAAGAATGCAAATCCGAATGAATCCGACCTTATCCGATTTTAAAACAAGGATGCCAATTCTATTCAAACCGATCTAATCACAAGTCAACAGAGGGAAACCAATCCATCTGAATACGACTTAATTCGTATTCAAATCAAGATTTCTACTCGACTGAATCCGACACAATCCGTATTTGGAACAATTTTATTTAATTAACAATTTATTAATCCAATCTACTGATCTAATCTGGGGTCGAAGCAAAGATTTCAATCTAAGATGAAGGTTGCTTTTCAATGAGCAATAAAAGTTGTGGAACTTGAAAAATTACGTATTTTGTTTTGTTTAACTTTTTTTTCTGTGACCAGCTGCTCTAGAGAAAATTTTAAATATAAATTTGAAACCTGAATTGAATTTCGAGTTTCACGTGATTCTTAAATATTATTTATGTAAAAAAGACAACAACATTTAACACAAATTTTTAATTGTTTAAAGACATCAAAATTTTCATTTATTAACTTAAGCCTGTTTTACCTAAATAATATTCGAGGATCATAATTAAGAAACTCGAAATTTAATCCAGTTTTTAAATATATGTTTAAATTTTTCTTCAAAGTGGTTGGTTATCCAAAAACAGCTAAACAATATAAAATATAATATAAATTTTATTATTATTATTATTATTATTATTTATTGTCTTCATTGTATACTTTTTACAAGTTTTTACAATATTCTTTTGTCCTCTTAAGTTATCCAATAAAACGAAGATACATAGTTTCTCTTAAATTGCTGTGGAAATATCTCTTAAAATACTCCATCTACAAAAAAATTGTTCAGACAAAAATTGTACAAAACATAGGGGATCATTTAACTGTACTATTAATTTTGACCTTGAGGTTAATTTTCAAGGTGATTTGAACGTCAAGACGATTTTTTTTAATGGCAAGCCCTATTTTTGACTTCGGATTTCAAAAGAGCAGAAAATTTCACATCAAAAATACTCTATGAGAAATATGCTTTTGTGACATTTTAAAGGTCATAAATCGAGGTCAAATGTCTAAAAAACGGTCGGATGCCCTTTTTTGGAATTATTGTGGTTTTCTGAGAATAGCAAACGTTCAAGATGCTTTTAACAAGTCGATAGAATGTAAAAGTGTGAACCACCTTGACCATCCAAAAAAGGATATCTGACCGTTTTTTAGGCATTTGACCTTCAAATAACCTTAAAAATTGACCTCAAGGTCAAAATTAATAGTACCGTTAAATGACACCCTATGTTTTGTACAATTATTTTCTAGATGGAGTATTTTAAGAGATATTTCCACCAGCAAATTAAAATGGGACACCCTGTATATATAATATAATATAATAATAATAAAATAATATTATATTATATAATTATATATTTGCTATTATATATATAAAATTTTGAGATCCAATACAAAAATAAAAAGATGTTTCAAGTATTATTTTACTTATAATGCAATAACAAAACATTTAGCAGCATCATTGTATGAGGAATTAATAATTCATCAATTCTGAAAATTTTGCACATCCTTACATTATTTACATTTTACAGAATAACCTCATTACAATAATTCGATATTTATAATTTGGTTTTAAACGAGTAACCTAATCCTAAGTACAACCAAGATTTCTATTCGATTAACTTCGACCTATTCCGATTTTGAAAAAAGGATTCCTATCCGTTTCAATCCGTTTTCCAATCTTCAATCGAAATAGGAATTACAATCCGATTTTAATCCGCCCTAACTGTAATTGAAACAAGAATGACAATCTGAATGAGTCCAATCTAATTTAAATTTAAAACAAGGCTGTCAATCCGATTTAATTCGAACTAATCAGAAGTGGAAACAAGGACATCAATCCGATTGAATTTGCAGTAGGAACAAGAATGAATATCTGACTGAATCCGACCTTATCAGATTTTAAAACAAGGATACCAATCCAATTGAATGAGATAATATCCGAGATGATACGCACGATTTCTACCGAACTGATTCCAACTGATCCGAGGTCGAATTTAGGTTTCTAATCGTTTTGAATCCTTTTTAATCTGTGGATCCACTTGAAATTCAATCGGAAGGAATCTGAAGTTTACCTTTCAATTATTTTTAATTGAAAATCAATCTGAACTTGTAATCCGAATTAATCCGAATAAATACAGTCAATCCGAATTAATAAAATTTCATCCGAACTTTTAATCCGAATGAATCCGGTCAATCCGAACTTTCAATCCAAATGAATCCGGTATATTCGAATCAAATCAAATGATTCCAAAAAATTCTGATCAATACTGATTCATTCGGATTGAAAACTTCCATGGGATTAGATCGGAATAAACTTATATCCGAAACTTTCGCTAGGAGGGTGAAGTGAAAAAAAGTATGCTTGATGCCAGAGGCATAAATATTCTACTGTTGCAGATCATGATCGACCTTGGCGCCACTGGATCCAATCAGTGTTACACAAAGTCCGGTGTTGCGATCCGCCTACCGCGGTAGGTTGCATGGTATTTGTAAATATTGTAACAATTCAACGAGTCCCGTGTATCGGCATTGTTATATGGTATATTGTATATTGTACATTGATTATAGCGAGACTGACTTGCAAGTTGTTGCATGCTCGCAATTGTTGGACCACTAGTTACAATCCTATACCGTAGTGACCCGGATTCGGTAGTGGGCAAGCAAGAAAAACCAACCTCTAATCGTACGCGATCGGATTTCTTTTGACGTTTCTTCGATACTACATTTTTTCCCGAGCTTAAGCAATCCTTTCCTATGGGCGAATCGACGAATGAATGAAGCACGCCTACGATCGCGAAGATCAAAAGTTACATACCTCGAAATCTTTGTGTGTATCCGTCGTTTTCACTAGGCTCTAACTTTTCCTATCTTTTTCTATCCTTCAGTTCATCTCTTCCCAAAAAATTTCAATCTCTTCTATCCATTTTCTTTACCCTTTTCAATCTCTTTGTCAGTATAATCACTAACCTATCTATCAGATCCCTTTTTTCTCTATCTTATCCTATTTCTTCTACTAGTACGTCTATTTCCTATTTTCTTGCATCAATATGGTTCTATACTTTTAATCATTAATTTTTTTTTATCTAAAGCGGGTCTTTTAATCCGCTCTTCTCTATCTCATATATATATATATA
>JAUESH010000047.1:1409305-1420240 GCA_032275165.1 Synergus magnus
TATATATCAGTGGTAACACGAGTAGAAACAACAGCAAACGCAGTAACGAAAACAACAGCAACAACAATAAAAACAGCAATAACATCAATAATAATAACAAAAACAGCAAAATAAAATAAAAAAATTTTGCCCCATTTACCAATCCAATTATATTTGAAATTCTTGAAACAAACATGGCATTCTGTAAGAGACAAGTTTATGATCCCAAGATGGATCAGACAAAAAAAATGGTAGCCGAGGGCGTAAAAGCGAGTCAAGAATCGAGTAGACTTGCTGAAGTATGAACTAGCTTCAATGACCATAGAAACAATCTCGAGAGATGAAAAGTTCGGCCCACTTGTTGACTTAGAAGTCACTCCCTAAAGTAAGTGGGTAGGTTCCGTTTAAGCTTTATTTTAGAAGAGCAGAAAAATGTCTCGCCGTCCCTGTATTTTTTTCGACATACATAGTTATTTGTCGAGTAGGTTATCTTTATAGGTTTACATATACTATATACTCCCACTTTTGAGTCGTCTACACGTAGGAGGGTTGAACGATATGATCTTCGAGAGGAAGATCACCTTACTGCTTCCGAGTCTGAAAGTAGAAAGGCTTCACGTCGAGAATGGCGATCTCACTGCTGGATAATCAAGATTTTAGCCTAGCTCCATCAAAAGAGCTTCCTATAAAGTATAAACTGCAGACGTGTAGGCAGATGACGAATTGAATCTTTGAGAGCCTCGTTTTATGTCTTGACCATCATGTTATGGAGAACAGATGGTCTCATTCCTGTGAAGAATATTATGTGTAACATAACTTTCTCAGATGGGAGGTTCTACTTTTTTTCTTATATTATAGATGTGATATCATACACTACCGTCGGAAATTGTCGGTACGCCTGTTTTTTTAGCAGTTGCTTAAAGTTCTCTAATTTTTATAATATTTCATTGAAAAATTTTTCTTCAAAATAGTACGAAAGCTAATAAAATTCTGCTTCTAATAAGCCATAAGGGATGTTAAAATCTGTATTTTATAAAAAGATATTGCCAAAAATCCTCAAATTTCGTTGTTTTCAAAAATGTCAATAATTCCGAAAATATTCATTATTTTTAAAAGCTCTTAGTCTCATTTTAAAGATAAATTTCCATAGCTTTTGTGTACACTATTTAGATATTTTTGAAATTATTTTCCTAGCTTCAGCCATACGCTCAAACTTTTACGGACAATCTCCTAAATTTTCAAATGAAGATTGTGCTCCGTACGTGGATAAAAAAAAATAACAGATGAATATTTTAATAGATTTTACTACATTTGATTAAAATGTGGTATATTTTAATTTTTTTTTCTAATTCTTGTAAATAACTTTGGATATTTCAATTTTCACGATTTTTCCGTACAAGTTTGAGCCTATGGCAGAAGCTAGGAAAATAATTTTAAAAATATCTGAACAGCATACACAAAAACTATGAAAATTTATATTTAAAATGAGACCAAGCGCTTTTAAAAATAATTAATATTTTAGGAGTTATTAAGGGGGTCAGTCCCTCTAGAGCCAGAATAAAAGGTGCTTTTTGAGATTTTTTTTTTCAAATAAAAAAACAACATAGACAATCAATCTTTCAGGATTATGTTCATCAACTTTCGAACAATGTTTAAAAAAAAAGTAATTTTATATTTAGACTACTAACTCGTAAAAAATATATTTTAACAAGTTTTTAATGAATTTGAAAGGAATTCAAAACATTTCTATTAAGTTTATCATCTATCTCCCTTCCAACCAAAACATCCACGCCATTTTAACCAAAAGTCCCCACCCCTATTCAACTGCAACTCCCTTCTCTGTCCTACTAAAATCCCCTCCCTTTCCAAATAAAGTCTTTGCCCTTTCCAAATAAACTCCAACCCCTCACATTTCCAACTCTCCCATTTTGATTACTACTAAGCATTATGAAACTTACACTTACATGAAACATACTTACTAAGCATTATGAAAAAAAATAATTTGAAATATTTTTCCAAAAAAAGTTGCCCTTTCCAAAAGTGCCCTGTTTGTGGAGAATCACCCATATACTAGGGTGGCTCAAAAATACTATTTTTTTCTAGAGAGTCTCGATCCCCCCAATTCGATTCGAAATCCGAAAAAAGAAATGTCCCATTTTTTCTTTTTTTTTTTTTAAATTTTGATTAAAACACGTGCCGGATTTGACTTGAAGTTACCCATGTAAATTGCATGGGGAAAAATCACTTTTTGGGGTTTTTGGGATAATTTTTCAGGGTTTAGGAAAATGTTACGGGAAAGTAAACAGGCTTATTGAGAACTATCCAACAGAGAATTTCATGTATCACACATATGGGTTTGGCACCCCCACGGTGCCTTGAAAACTACCCTTAAAACCAAAAATGACTATTTTCCACAAAATCGACCTTCTGAGTACTTTATTCTCGTTTTTTTAAAATAAAAATTATTTAAACAAATCGAATTTGTTTAAATAATTGAAAATTAATTAACCAATGTTGATAAATATTCCATTAGACTAATAGAAATAATTTTTATTTTTAAAAAACGAGAATAAAGTACTCAGAAGGTCGGTTTTGTGAAAAATAGTCATTTTTGGTTTTAAGGGTAGTTTTCAAGGCACCGTGGAGGTGTGTTAGGGGTGTCAAAACAATATGTGTGAAACATGAAATTCTTTGTTGGATAATTCTCAATAAGCCTCTATACTTTCCCGTAACATTTTCCTAAACCCTGAAAAATTATCCCAAAAACCCCAAAAAGTGATTTTTCCCCATGCAATTTACATGGGTAACTTCAAGTCAAATCCGGCACGTGTTTTAATCAAAATTTAAAAAAAAAAGAAAAAATGGGACATTTCTTTTTTCGGATTTCGAATCGAATTGGGGGGATGGAGACTCTCCAGCATCGAAAAAATTTTTGCCATGCATTTTTGAGCCACCCTAATATATACACCAGTAGCAAAAAGCGAAAGATTCATCATTCACGGAGCAACCTAAAGATTAATGATATGATAATTTAATACTGGGTTCTCGATTTGAAATGCTTATTTTTTATGTCTGATTTCACGATGCCTCCTTCTATGTTTACCCAGCATCCAATTTTGGTTCGCGGGATGATAACGGCGGAACGGCGCAGCGGAACGGTGAGTGCACAATCGCTTCTATATTAGCGTTTCCTGGACGCTTTAGCCTTGCTGCTTACGTAAGGAAAACGTTTAAATGCAAATTCCTCCTAGATGGTATAGAACATTTGCAAAGCGAGGCAATATTTGCTTCAGAAGCGACTTGAAGATTGTCGCCTCCAGCTATTCCTTTCGTTGCTCCAACAATTTCCCCAACGCAGAGAGGGAGTGGCCTCATACATTTCGTAAGGCGCTTCTCAATACAATGGAATTACAAAAGAGAGAATTGAATTTTCTCTAAATAATCATTTTTCCTCGTATTAATTTATCCCTGACGAGAGTTTCGGATAGAAAAATTTATATTCTACTGAATCCGTTTCATTCCGAAGTCTGTATTTGAGCGAAATAGTTTCATTCCGAGTGAATCCGTACAAAATAAGGAATCCTAATCTGAAGTCAAAAATCAATCTTATTCAAATCATTCCGACCCAATTCGAAGTAAAACCGAAAATTCTTATCCTAATCAATCCGAACCAATACGAAGGGAAAAAATTAATTCTTATCCGACTTAATTCGATCAAACTCGAAGTGAAAAGCAAAATTTTTATCTTAATCAATCCGAGCCAATCCAAAATCAAATTAAATTTCTATCTGAATTTATGAAAAATGAAGAATCCTATCCGAATGAATTCGAACCTATCCAAAGTAAAAACAAGGATTTCTATCCGAATCACTCCGATCTAATCCAAATTCAAAATAATAAATTGGAACATTTAAGGGATTTAGAGATTTTTAATTATTGTTTTTAAGGAATTTCAAGGATTTTAATCTTAAGGAATTCCAAGACATTTCAAGAGATTTCAAAATGTTTTAAGGAATTTGAAGAGATTTCTAGATTTCATTAGGTCATTAATGAATTTTAATGGATTTAACGAAGTTTTTAAGGGATTTTAAAGAATGCCAAGCAATTGAAGGGATTTAAAGTTATTTGAGTATTCATTCAAAATTCTAGATATTACTTCAAATATCTTAAAATCTTTAAAGTTGTTAAAGTATTAAAAATTTCTATGAAACTCTTTTAGTTTTTAAACGCAACATTCTTACTTTAAAACAAAATTAAATTGAAATTTATTCTCATTTATTAACAAAATCTTTTCGTTTTATGTTATTTTGACAAAAATCGAAATTTCTCAAAAAGGACAGACAAGTGTTTAAAATTTTTTTATGGTACATTTTTTTTGGGTCTAATGTGGCTTCCAAAATTTATCAATTTTCGAGGTCGATAATTAATTGATGTCTCTACAATTGGTGTTAAAATCTCAAAATTTAAAATTAAAAATGGCTGTCAAAATATCCGTGTCAATCATTTCTTATCATCTTCTCCTATCTGTTCAAATCCATAATTTTCTATCCGTCACCGTATTCTTTTCTATCCGCATACTACTTCAATTTTATCTCGTCACCTATCACGTATTAAAAAGGTATCCGTGACAATCAATCAATCAATCAATACTCTTCAATCCTTCTATCCGTCATCTAGTCCTTGTCTATCCGCGTACTACATTGAATTTTATCGTTATGCAACATGGATAGATCCGTACCAATCATTACTTATCCTCCTTAAATTCTTTCTTCAAAAAACTTACTGACTATCCGTTATAATTCGTCATTTTATATCCGTCAATGAATCCTTGTATATCCACGAGCTACGTTGACTTTTTTCGTTATGTAACACACATAGAAATTTTATCTGTACCAATCATTATCGACTCCCTACAATCTCCTTCGTCATCAATATTTGTCCAACATAATTATTACACATCGTTTTAAGTAGTACGGATAATTCCAAATAATAATAGCAGCCTCAAGCCCTTGATATATGCCAAGAATGTCTAATTCTCAAGTAAAAATATCAAGTAAAAATATCCACATGTAACTAGCGTAGACGATAATGTAATTCATCTTCATTCGTTCCGATCTATATTTTAAATAAATAACCTTACACGGAAAAAATTAATACCAGGCGAACGAGGGAATGAAGATTAACCCTAATTTACATAATTGATATACCTAGAGTAAACAAAGAATTTATTTGTACTATTTGAACTATTTAGGTAAACCACTACTTTTAATGAATTGTCAGGTATCGTGAATTTGACTTTCGTTATAATAGGTATATTACAAATGCCTGCCAATTGATGTGATAAATGTTAAAATGACAGTTCATGCGTTAGCGAGTGCAATATTTCCTGTGCATATAAAAAATTGAATTTCTCCATTTTATTTAATGAATAGAGGGAACTTTGTCTCTCTTTTAAAATAATTGTTTAAAGAGCTAAACAAATTTTTCATTTGACTTATCTTTGCGTAAAATGGTGAGTTCAAAATCTAACCTCCAACAGTCCGTCTGCGTCTTAGAATTGCAATATCTCTGTGCCAGCTACATATGTGACGTGCGCCGAAGAAAGGGGGCTTACTCTGAAAAAATCGATATCGAGGTTTTTACACCTTTCGATAGTGTTTGAGTTGCTCTTTTTAATGATGTAAAAACCTCGAAATTGATTTTTTCAGAGTAAGCCCCTTTTCTTCGGCGCACGTCACATATAATGTGTTCATTGACTATACGATAGTCGCCAGAACAGTTAAAGTTGTTAAAGATATTCACTTTGACTGATATAAGGATATTCCTATATTTCGTCGTTCGTTTCCAGCTATACATTCAGCTGTCATAAGGAATAACTTTCCTGCCACAGCCACACTTTTTTCCGTGTATCCTCAAATTTTGTAAATTATAAAGTTTCACTTAGTTGCGAACCTGATAAGATTTTTGGTATAAAATATAGTTAAGAGCGATCAAATACGAATTAGCATTATAGTTTTCACTGCGGATACATACCCTACTGAAAAAACCGATATAGGTTCCTACATAGGATCCTTTACGGAATCTTTACAGGATTCCTATCCTATATAACTTTCCCCTACATAAAATCCTGCATTTGAACCTATGATTTGTGCTCCTAAATAAAATCCTGCGTTCAATCCTACTGAAAATTCCTACATAGGTTCCTATATAGGATCCTATATGTTTCACCTATAGGTACCACCTATAGGAAGTGACATAGGAACCTATATAAGAACCTATATAGGAATTTTCAGTACGGTGCCGAGATAGATCAGAGAGAAATTGGTTGAACTCATTGAAGCTTGGATCCTACATAGGAATCTATATAGGACCCTATGTAGGTTCATATGTCTTTCCCTATGTAAAATTCTAATGACGATCCAAGCTTCAATGAGTTCCACCAATTTCTCTCTGATCCATCTCGGCACCGTACTGAAAATTCCTATATAGGTTCCTATGTCATTTCCTATAGGTGGTACCTATAGGTGAAACATAGGATCCTATATAGGAACCTATATAGAATCCTATCTAGGATCTGTGTAGGAATTTTCAGTAGGGTTGAACGCAGGATTTTATTTAGGAGCAAATCATAGATTCAAATGCAGGATTCTGTGTAGAGGAAATTCATAGGTAACTACGTAGGATTTTTTTAGAGGCAAGTGCAGGATCCTACGTAGGATAATATTAAAGGAACCCATTTAGGATCCTATGAAAGAACCCTTGTAGGATCTTGTACAGGAACCTGCATAGGTTCCTTCAACTTTACCCGTTACATTTTCTTAAAGTAGTTCCATGTGTGACGGATTATAGGATCCTATACGGAAACCTATATAGGATCCTGTAAAGATTCCGTAAAGGATTTTATATAGGGACCTATATAGGTTTTTTCAGTAGGGTGGAATCTAAAAACCATAATTAAAAAACCACAGGAGAGTGCCAATTTTTATGGCGTTATTTCCGCGAAAACTAGTGTTTTATTGTGCCTCGTGCTCGTCTGTCACACACACATTGACAGGATGGTCGGCGTCAGGGGGTGTACACAAGGTATAATTATCGAATTTGTCCTGATATTTTCTCTTAATTAAAAAATTACGGAGCAAGTCCCCTAAATTCCACCTAAATTTCCCTTTAGAACTCGAAAAAACTTTACAAATGTCCATTTTTTTCCTTCACAACGTGGACCATTTTTTGAGATGCAGATTATGGTGACATTACAAATTTCACCATCTTTTTGCACCCTCGGGCATCAGCTTTAAGTTCGACCAAAAACTTCGGTAAAACTGAGACAGAGACATTTTGGTAATGTGTCGCATAATTTTTAAGGGTGTTGAAGCATTTTCAAATAACTAAAAATTGCTGTAGAGTGCCTCTAATCCGTCATTTTGTCTACTCATTTCAGAATCTCCTTTTTGAGGCCGAAAAAATACACAGATTGAAATTTCCTCTAACCGGGGAGAGTTTCTCGACGGCAGGAGAGGGGCTACTTCCCTGTTTTTCGTAAAAAACTAATTTATTTGGCTAAAATGGAAAAGCTTCGGCGAGAGTGACGACGCGGATAAGAAGGGTGCGGGTGGGCAGTACTTACATTTTTCCAAGTCCCTTTTTTAGCCAAAGAAGCACACGACACTGCACTCGGGGGGTGATTCCCTCACAGGAGGAATTTTTACAATTCTTATTATGCACCTAAAAACTCGAGCACTTACGAAAAACGCGTAAAAAATTAGGTTGATAAATCGCACTTGTTTACATATTTACATATGAAATGCAAAGCGCTAAATGAACAGCCAATGACAGAACACTTTTGGGAAGACAGAAATGTAAAAGTGTCCTGTGATTGGCTGTTCATTTTACGTTTTGCGTTTTACGCCTGCATGGGACGGGACCCTTAGCAGTGACGCCAATGACGATTGGCGTAAACCTGGAAACAATGCATTCTATTGGAGGAAACAATGCATTCTATTACCGACAAAACTTCGAATGCATTGCTTCCACCAATCGTCACTGGCGTCACTGCTAAGAGCGAAAACAGCTGATAGGTCTACAAAAGTACACTCTCGATCGAAGCATGTCATAAATATGTAAACAAACGCGATTTATCAACCTAATTTTTTAGGTGATTTTCGTAAGTGCTCGGGCTTTTAGGTGCATAATAAGAATTGTAAAAATTCTTCCAGTGTTGGAATGATGAAGATGAGAAGAAGCGTTGAAAAGGGTAGAGGGTAGGTTTGGTTTAAAAGAAAAGGGGAGGTTTGGTTTGATGTGGAAGAGGTGTTTTGGTTGTAAAGGTGAGGGGGATTAGTTGTAAGAAGGAGGAATGAGGGTTTTTGTTGGAAATGTGAGCATAGGTTTTTCAATAAGAAAAAGGAAGATGGGGTTTAGTGGAGAAGGGAGGAGGGTTTTGATTTGAAGGGGACACAAAAATTTTGGTGTCAAAGGGGGGGGGGAGATATTGACTTGGAAAGAGGAAGGTTGTTTTGGTTGCTACGGGAGGATAGTTTTGGTTGGAAGGAGAAGAGGAGTTATTGTTTGAAAGGGAATTAAGAGTCGTTGGGAAGGTTGGATGGATCTTAGTTGGAAAAATGAGGATGTGTGTTTTGATCGGAGGGAAGAAGAGGCATTCGAAAAGGGTTTTCGAATGTCTTTGGGTTTCAAGCGGAAAGGGTATGTTTCTGTTGTTAAGGGGAGTGGGCGTTTTATTAGAAAGGGGTTGGTTTTAGTCAGAAAGGAGAGTATGGGTTTTAATTGAGAAGAGCAGAGAATGGTGTATGGTTGGAAAGGGGAGGGGTGTTTTGATTTGAAAAGATAAAATTGATTTTGGTTGGAAAGGAGAAGAGAAGCGTTGGCTGGAAAGGGGAGGGGTTTTGATTTCGAAAGAGAAAGGAAATGGGAAATGCGATTTGGTTGCAAAGGGGAAGGAGTTTCGGTTGGAAAGGGAAGGAGGGTGGGAAAGGGAGAAGGGGAAAGGGAAAGGGGAAGGAAATTTAGTTAGAAAGGGGAAGGGGTTTTGGTGTGAAAGAATACTCGTTACTCTCTGATATCACTTTTTTATGGTATAAAAAGGTATAATAATATGCCACATATTTTTTTTCACTCATTCAATACGGTTTTTTATTTACAATTTTCGTTTTGAAATCAAACCTGTATTCATGAAACAATCAATTCGCTTCTAAAAATGATGTTCCCTCATGAAAAGCATGTATTTAATGCCGCCCGTTATTGAAGTTTGTTATTACTGCACAGAATAAAACTAATAAGAACAGTCATATATATCGTTTCCTAACTCTCGTCAATTTTCATTCCACAAGTAATTTCAGGTACAAAAATTTTAAAAGTTACAAAAAAATGAATGCAATGTAAAACCATTTTCAAGGAGCAAGGTAAATCAACGTATATACTATATAGTGTGCACTCAATTCTCTTTTGAAATTTAAATCTATGGATTCGGGAATATAATTTTGGTAGCAATATAAATCGAAATTTCGAACCTTTTCATTAGTTTTCGTTCAAAATATATCCCCTTTTCATGTATTCCAAGTGCGAAGTTCCATCGTCAAAATGTAATTCTACGATAAAAGTACGAGTAGTAATAAAATAAAATTATGATAAGTTGTGTGATTTTTATGTAATAGAAATCAGTTTTTGTCAGTAAAATAATATTAATATAATAAATTGAAAATATTTTTAAAATGTATAACCGAATAAAAAATGATCTTAAACGATATAATGAAAAAATAAATATATAGTTGACTTTCGCTTACCATAGTGCTTCACTTGTGTTAGCGTACTCTTCAGTTACCGTACTCGCGAAGAGGCCCGAAAGGGTCCGAAGACGTCCGAAGAGACACGAAGACGCCCGATAATATTGCTGTCTCACTCATTCGTACTTATCCGTGGAGAGTACGGTAAGCGATAATCTACTCTATATCGCAGAATTTGGACAAGTATTTCTGGGCAATTCTTCCCAGGAAATCCCTTTGCAAATTGATAAAAAGTAATAATAATGCTTCAAGGCAACATCGGATAAATCGATACTTATTAGGTTTTTCAGTACAATATAATTAATAGTGATCAAGAAAAAAGTAAAGGTTCGCAGCATTTGCTGCCAAGCGCCCTCTGCTTTCATCCACTGGGAGTTTCGGGTCAATAGATAAAATAATTTCTCTAATTTATCATTGTCGTAACGCAGATGACATTGATATATTTAGACCAAAATTTTCACTCTCTGTGACAATAATTTTCAGATATGAGGCTTGAATGTCGCAGCTTGATTCTCGGGATAATTTAGTATCTAGTAATAAATCTGCAATTACCGCCGCAATGTTGCAGACTCCTATTTGAAGCTCAACAAAAAATCTACTTTAAATAAAGGGAAATGCACGAAATGTCAGCCCGGCGCGTTACTGCCCATAATTTCGCAACTAGTGAAACCTTTTCTGTTTTTAGGGCTCGTATAATAGTTAAAATTCTAGAGTTTATGACCCAGGAGATCTAAAAGTTTTCATCAGTTTTATGAGATGGTTGCGTTATGAAAAAACAGAAAATGGCGCTGCGAAATAACAAATGGGATAAATCAAAATTATGGCAAACGGTTATTCGAAAAAAAAATCAAATTATTTTAAAGAGTTCACGTAATTTAAAACGGAGTTTTATAAAATACACTCAGAAAAAAGTTTGTTTGAATCAAACAAACATATCATTGATATGGGGTGGGAGTAAGAATTTATTTGAATTAAACAAAGTTTGTTTAATTCAAAGAAATTTAATTTACCTCAAAAAAAATTATTTCTTCACATTAAATGAGGGGTTCTGGACAAGAAGGCGACAGACGCTCGAAAACGAGTAAAAGTATTGTCCACG
The DNA here is from genome assembly GCA_032275165.1 of Synergus magnus. Taxonomy (NCBI): domain Eukaryota; kingdom Metazoa; phylum Arthropoda; class Insecta; order Hymenoptera; family Cynipidae; genus Synergus; species Synergus magnus. The sequence continues at coordinate 1,420,181 of JAUESH010000047.1, forward strand.
CTGTGACGTCAGGTGTCAAAAGTGAAATTCGAAATTTGAAAAAACCAAAAATATAGTTAG
>JAUESH010000047.1:1451012-1511811 GCA_032275165.1 Synergus magnus
GGCTAAACTCTGCTCCTGCTAAAGTCGCTAACTTCAGACTGTTCAGTAGAATCGCCCTTTAAACTCGTTCTCGTCTCTGATTGGCTATAAGTAAATTTTGACACTTTGGAGTAGAAATGTCTACTCTCGTTGGTAAATATTTATATTTCACAATCAATACGCTCGGGATTCGCGAATTTTTTTCATTATCAATCTTAATTAGATTTTAGTTTATAATTTTTCGATTTAGTGATTAGTCGAAAATGATGTGAAACCTCTGAAAACGAAGGAAACATTCGCTACTTTCAACAGCTGATTAGCTGACAGTCGAAGAGGGTCATTTATCAAACAACAAAATGTGTCTTTAGGATCGAAAAATTAAGGCAGAATTTACGGAAAAGTGTAAATCCTATCTCAAAATGATCAGGTAAATGATTTTGTATCAAGAGTTTCAAATTTGTTTCCAATTTTGAGCCCCATTCAAAAACCTAACCTATAAATTTAGTTTTCAGAATTTTGGGAAATACACTTGTTTGTATTTTTTATTTTATAAATCCCTCTCCATAATGTTTTTAAACATTAAAGGGAGAACGTCAGGAAAATTAAAAAGTGACTTTTATAATAATTTTTATTAGACTTCTTATGGCAATTAGGAAGTTTTCGAACGTTAAAAAATGTAATGTGAAAGAATAAGGCTTTCCAAACTTTTATTTTAAATTAATCTAAGGGATAAAATCATTATGTATTTCTCTTCCTTCACTAAAACTAACTGTTTCACAATTTATCAGATCTGAAAACCCAGGAAAAACTGAGAATTTTATTCACTAAAGAAAATTGTGATAAAAATATAATAATTTTCGAAAAATGAAAATGCAAAGGGTAAAATAATGTCAAATTTGGTGTTTTCCAGAATTTTATAAGAAATGAGTGGTCAGTTGAGCATAACCGTAAGACCGGAAGTCCGTCTAGATGCCAAATGGTTGAAGACGGACTTACAAAGGTTCCTACGACGCGATGGATTGGCAGAATTATGGAACGAAATGGTCCGGGATGGAGAAATTGTTGGACTCTTCAGCGATGGTTTAATAAATTCTGCTGGGGTAATTGCCAGAAAAGGTAAAAACATCTTTAAAATGCTTTCTTAATTCTTACTGAATAATTTACGTTAGTCTATTTTCAGTAAATTTAATTTCTAAATATTATAGATGATCTTTTCATAAGAATAGAGAATGTGATATTTGATTGTACTAAAATTACTAAAGCCTCTTTTATAAAAATGATTAGCACTTCTTTAATTAATATGTTACTTGATAATTTTTTCAGGAGACAGCGGACATTACTATTGCAACCAAAGAGTTCTTTCTTGCCTTTGTTGCGATGGAATTTGTGGACCACAACGCGGCTGCAATTGCATTCCTTGTCAAAAGCTGGATGAAGAAGAAGCCTCCAGAGTAACATCACTCGTAGAAAAATCAATCCCTGCTCAGAATATAATAGATTCCTGGTTGTGGGGACCTCAACCATGTAAATATTTCTCCAAATTACTTATCGTCTATTTTTATACAATTTATTATATATATTCTAATTTCAGCTCCGAGTGATTTATCTACATGCATAGATTCCTCGATAAAAGAACAACGAACCCTGGTTCACGAAGCAGCGAATAGTACCTTATCTGCAACTAGATTGAGGCAACGTTTAGTAATCGCACGAAGATATTTTACAGCTTTATCCCGTCATAAACCGCAGGAAGTTAAAGAAACAGTTGCGACTCCTAGAACTACAATTAAATCACAAAAACTGTTAGTTGATTTCTTTCATTCTCGATTCTTTGATTTTCTAAATAAATTCTGTTTCCTATAAAGTTACCCATTTGATTGATTTCAGAGCAAAACCTAGTGAAAAAGCTACCCTTGGACTGGCACGAGTCGGATCACGAGCAGCTTTAAACTTTTCCTTTGCATATCTACGACGCGCCTGGCGTTCTGGCGAAGATATCGATTTTTGCAGTGAATTATTAACTGAATCCCTAGAAGCTCTTCAATCTCTACCTGAAGCTACTCTGTTCGATGAAAATAATGTTTCTCAAGTTTGGCTCGAAGTCGTTGAGAGATCCGCCAAATTTTTGCGGCAAGTCGTCACTGGGTAAGTTTGTACTATTATTCTACTGAAATTAATCTATTTTCCGTGCTAAATCGAAATTAACAACTTATTATATTTAAAAAAATTTCAGGGATGTCGTTACGGGAAGATCCTGGTGCCCAGTCCCTGTAGCAGACCAACACACCGCCCTCTGTTTACTCCTAGAACTCGCAACCCAAAGAGGTACTCTCTCAAGTCTCCTCGACTCCGTAATTCTCCTACTTCACCTCAGTGGCAAATCTAAAAACCAGGACAACCGAGTTATGCCTCCCGGAAGTTCTGCCCCCTTGATTCCCCTCCTCCGTCGCTTAAGTACAATATCAGCTCCAAAATCTCGTCGCCTAGACGATAGCCTGACACCTGGACCTTGTGAAGTTCTCCTAAAATATCTTCGCCTCCCAGAAGACGATACAGTCGCCGTTGATTTAAGAAAAGCCGCTGTGGTAATTATGTGTCACCTCAGTAGGTTAGCAATCCCACTTCTTCCGCCAGTTATACCCAACGGATTTCCAAAGAACCAGCCGGTAACCTTTCAAGAAGTTTTAGCCTGGGGTGGAATAAAATTCGGTAGTGGAACATCTCCTTTCTACTGCGACGCCATCGCAGAATTGGGAGTGAAACAACTTTGCTGCACAGAAAGGGCTTTGCTTATTCTCTCTTTAAGTGGAAAAGTCTTCATGATGTACTATGGATCAGAAACACAGTATCCTCAAAAAATTTACGGCTTTTCGGATAAAGTCGTGACGATGATCGCCTCACATTCTGATGGGAAACACTACCTTGCCTTGACCGAAGACAGCATCGTTTATTCCTGGGGAAACGGAGACGGCGGTAGACTCGGTCATGGAGACAGTATATCCAGTGATGAACCTACTGTGATCGAAGCTCTAACTGACAAAGGTGTCACCTTCATCGCCTGTGGAAGCACATATTCCGCAGCGATCACTGCAAATGGGGAATTGTTCACCTGGGGTCGAGGAAGCTACGGGAGATTAGGTCACGGATTCTGCGACGACATCATGGTTCCAACATTAGTGGCTGCTCTAAATGGCCATAAAGTAACTCACGTTGCCTGTGGAAGTGGAGATTCACAAACGCTATGTGTCACCGCCTCTGGAATCGTCTTTTCCTGGGGCGATGGTGATTACGGAAAGCTGGGAAGAGGTGGATCCGATGGTTCAAAAACCCCTAAGATCGTAGACAAATTGTTGGACATAAATGTAGTGAAAGTCTTCTGTGGAGGGCAATTTTCTGCAGCGTTGACTATTCATGGAGAACTTTACACCTGGGGAAAAGGAGATGGATATCGACTTGGTCACGGAAACGAGGAACACGTAAGATATCCAAAATTAGTAGAAGGATTGAAGATTAAGAAGATTAAGGATCTTTCTGTAGGAAGTGGACATATCTTGGTTCTGACGGAAGATCAATTGGTTTACGGATGGGGAAGGAATGATTACGGGCAAATTGATCCCTCTTTGAATTCTACAGTTTCGGAACCGACATTATGTTCGGCTTTATCAAGTAAGAGTGTGGTTGGCTTAGTATGTGGTCCAACCCAGAGTTTTGCTTGGTCGACTTCCACGTGGTCAGTGGCGCACAGAATTGCCTTTGTGGTTGACATCTGTGAAGATACATTTAAGTACCTTGATTCGCTTTTAGCTAAATCGTGTGAAGGTCTTCCTGGCTCTAGACCACCGACTCAGGATCACGAATGCTTGATTGTGTCGGCGCTGAATTTGCTTAGACTTCAACTACACGCGATGATAACGCACAACATTGACGGAAAATTGATAGGACTGGGATCTACTCCTTTGTTGAATTCTCTGAAACAAAGATGTGTTAATTTAGCAAGTAGTCCAGGAATTTTAGCAACAATCCAATCAGCTGCGCAGGCTGTTTTGCAAACTGGTTGGAGTATTTTGTTACCGACTGCTAACGAACGAGCGAAAACTCTCTCTGGTTTTCTGCCGAATTCTAACAATTTAGAGCAGTCGAATACAAACAAGGGGCAGCAATTTATGGCAGATTTACTAGTTTCTAGTCTGATGGCAGATGGAGGTTTGGAAATGGCCCTCAGAGCCGCAATCAAGGCTGAAATCGCAGAAACTTCGGATAACAAAGACACGATATCAGCATCAACAAAAGTTGGAGAGGTAAAGCAAGCTAAAGAATTCAACATGGAAAAGTACAACATAACGATTTCACTCTTTCAACTTGTGAAACAATTGATAAGAAATGGAACTTGCATCACCCAGTCGAGGTTCCAAGCTTTGCAACAGGCGAATCGAAACGAGGAATTTCAGAAATTAGACAATTCTCCAAGTTTGAACCTCTTGCTGCGATTTCAACGTTTACTAATCTCACAAATGCTTCACTGTATCAATAAATCAACGACAGAAGATCCCAACGATCAAGAGATGCTGGGAGTCGAATCTCTGCTCAAGAAGTATATCTGTCAGATTTGTAACCACGTCAAGGAGATTCTCCCTCTTGCTACTGAATTGGCAGGGATGAACAGCAAATATTTTGTACTGGTTGTAGCGACTTTAAAAGGTGATATTTTAAATGTCCTCTTACCGGAATTGATAGTTTGCTTGATTCTACTTCAGATAGATTACCCGATGTTGCTTCTCAACATGAACTGGATGGAAGTCCTTGCCCCAATTCTAGATATTTTGGATCAGTTTAACAGACTTGCTCCAACGATTGAGAAAGATGACGCTGATGATTTATCCTGGCCTGGAATCATCGCTCCACAACATGGAAGTAAAACTTCCGTCCAGGATGAACCATCTCTGATACGCTGGGCAGATTTAGAGAATCATAATCGCGATGGCGGTTTGTGGGTTGTTATAAACAACAATGTATACGATGTTCAAGATTTCAGATATGAAGGATCCTGTACCATGGAAATGTTCAATAGGCTAGTGAACAGAGACGTGACCTCGACGATGATGAACATCTCTAACTTGCAAGCCTCGCAGGGGATGATGGATTCCTGTTTCGTGGGACATTATTGCCAACCTGAACCAGAAAACACCCAGTTTACTATTGAAGTCACAGACGTTTGTCTTTCTCTATTAGATATGGAAAGAGCATTGAGTTTTGTCCTAGGTCTTCATGCTTACAGGATGCGACAGAGCTTGGCTCTTCAACCAGCAGAAGAAGAGGCAGGAGCCTGGCTCGAGGCAAATTTCCTCCGAGGTGGTTTGCAAATCCTCCAGCCTCCAAATCCCTACGAAGAAGAGAAAGGTGAAGCCAGGAGCAATAATTCGACTGCTGCTAATTCTCCCACAGAGCCAGCTCTACCCATTTGTGCAAAAGATGATCCACTGAAACTAACAGACGATAGAGTCATGGCTTTCATCCAGGCTTTAGCAGAAAACCATAAGACTGATACGTATGTTCAAACATTCTTGACTATTATTGACAGATATTGCAAAACGAACAATCTGCTCTCTCACGTTGACTTTTGCTGCGATCATCCAGTTGAGGAAATTGGTCGTCTGCTAATGGCTGTCGTTATCAAACATCTTGCCCTCGGTTACCAAACAGTCGCCTTGATAGATCAAGAGCTCGCGGAAGGAAACGTGAAGCTTACGAAACCTTTAGCTGATATGGTTAGAACGATTCACCAAACAAAGTGGAATTTAATAAGAACAAGACAACAGCAGAATAGAAGTTACAAGGAAGTTTGCGCTCCAGCTCAAGAGAAATGCAGGTTTTTGCTCTACGAAGTGAGACCAGCGACTAGCGATGAAATAAAAGGTCTGAGAGACTTGAAGCTGCTCTTTACTGTCCCGAGATTCAAGAAAGCTGTGCAGACAGTCATTGCTGACATCAGAAAAACTAGGGATTCTCCAACAAAGCCGGAGGATATAGTTAACGCTTCTATCCAGAATGCGAAGGTGAAGAGCAAACCCGAAGAGGACAAGATCCCAAAGGACGCAACGCCCTCTTCAACCTTGCCTCCAAAATTAGAAGACATATCGAGTATAACGAATGTCATTAGACAATTGACTGAAAAAGTAAAACGCAAGCCTTTGGTGATGGACCCAAACGAATTGACCACGAATATAATCAACTTTGTTGTTTCTGAAGAGAGTGGAGATGTTGAGACACTCCGGAGAGCGATGTATTGTCAAATCCAACGGGTTAAAATGCGAGAAGAAGGTCTCAATATAATCCAAGAACTCCTGAAAAAAGACTATTTAATTACGTCTGTAAAATATTCATTATTAAATGGCTGGCTAGGTCTCACTCACGAGAACAAATTACTTTCCAACGGAATAACCCATTGTTTGAAGAATATTCAGTTGGTAACTCCTTATTTAAGACTGAAAGTGATTTTAGCTGAAGCGAAAGTCACTTTATGGGCTGTGCAGGCATTAAGGACCTACGTGATTCAAGCAGAATTATCTAGTAAGCCTAAAGCTAGTGGGAAAAGCAGTTTGAATCAAGGAACGTACATTTGGTTGAGGAAATTGCCGAGAGCGAGATTCATATTGACTATCCTGGGAATGCTAACGAATTACCAACACTCAAACGAAATTGGTATCTTGATAAACTCGGGAGTCCTCTCGAGTATTCTAACTTTGTTGAGACAGATTGGACCTTCACCTCAGAATGAAATTTTGAAGCCGAAAGAAAATTTGGCTATCTATGAAGATATCGTGCACAAAAGCAAACCTCTCGCTGTTCAACTTAGCGGCAGTGAATTAGCTGCTTTAATGAAAATCAACACCAGAGTAGTTCGAGGCGTGGATTGGAAATGGGGTGATCAGGACGGACCGCCTCCTGGAGAAGGAACCGTTATTGGAGAACTTGGAGAAGACGGATGGATCAGAGTAAAGTGGGACAACGGAACTACAAATTCTTACCGAATGGGAAAGGAGAGGAAATATGATTTGAAGTTGGCAGAACCTCCAACTCCACCTGAAAGTGATTCAGACAACGACTCTCCCGTTGATACTAATAAGATAGACAAGGGTAGTATTAGAGAAGTGCATCCTACAACTTACTTAAAAAACGCTTGCACCTCTCTTCTTAGGGTAATTCTACTTTCCTGCGGCATCGAAGCCAAGGGGGTTCAACCTTCAGCTATTAAGATTCTTGCCTCAGTTCTTCGAGGGATAATATCAACAGCGAGCAAATCAGATTCGAGCATGCAGACTCAATTGGCTAGAGATCATCATGAAACTTGGGCAACTTTAGGAATTTTGAAAGCAATTGCTAACTCGACGATCCTTTGCAGAGCTCTGAGCACTCCTGCATGGGTGAATTTTCTCCTAAGCATGATTGTCGAGGAGAACGATTCTAATCTTCATAAGCAGATCATGGCGATTAGACTTCTAAATATCACTTTGCCTTCTTGGCCTGTTGAGAGTCCGGAGATGACTCCCTTCTTGGATAAGACTTTCAAATTACTAGGTCAGATGGCTCTGATGTGTGAGGCTGAAGTAAATTCGGAACTTCACGCCAATAAGTGTCGAGTCTCTTTGACAGCTTCTAGAAGTTCTACCCTAGCTGAAGAACTTATTTCACTGATACGCTCACTGCATTCTCTTCCTGGATGGAACGTGGCTTTGAATACTTTCTTAGCTGCGAAACTATCTTTGGCATCAGATCTTCTAAGCGACGGACCACTCTTCCATATTCAAATGAATGAAAATGGAGGCGAGAACAGCTTGAGTATTCAACAAACTGTGATGGCAGCTCTGATTGTTGTAGGGGGTTTGGACAGTAGACCAAGGATCGGAGGATTAGTGGAAGTCGATGGACAGGTTGGGACCATTTGTAAACTCACTCAACATTCCAAAATTATTGTTCAGATGCACGAAACTGGAACGAGGAAGAAAGTTGCCTTCGTTGGGATTAAACCTCTTACTGAAAAGTTCCATCTTGATAGAATGCTGATGACAGAAACTCTTCAGTCGACCTGGGGGAATTTACTTCTGGGTCATTGCGGAATGGACAAACGACCTGGAGGAATGCCAGTTATTGCTGGGACGGTGAACACCTCGATATTAAGAATGCAGCAGCAACAACTCGGGGCTTTGAATGCAGGCAAGACTCTGATCGAGTACCAACAGAAACTAAGACGAGTTTTAAAATGTTACACATCAGATAACGATGATGATAGAACAACTCTTCTTCAGGAGTTGCTAGTCAGGGCTACAAAGCCACAACCCCTCAAGCCGATTTTTAAACAGGAGGAATTAGAAGCAGCTGCTTTAGCAGTTTCTCAGTACCTTGCATCAGAATTAAGACACACTCCGATTCACCGAGCAGCTGGGTCTGAACCTGGAACTCCAGCATCTGATTGTTCCTTGGTTTCCCTGACTTCTAGTCAAAAGAGACACTGTAAAGCATCTGGAAAGAAAAATGTCTTACCGATGAGTCCGCTCGTGACTCAATTAACAGAGATGGGATTCCACAAAAAGAACGTAGAGTTCGCAATTAAAAGTTTGAGTGTCGCTGAGAGCAACATTACTCCTGAAACTGTGGTGGGTTGGTTGCTCGAAAATGCGGATACAGTTCTGAGTGACATAGAAACTTTGTCGAGTATTGATGGTTTGTCTGAGTCTGAAGAATCATCGAGTGACGATCCAGACGATTCACCATCTGCTCACGATGTTGGATCCATTACTCAACCAACTTACATGAAGAGAACAGACTTTTTATCAGTGGATGAGTACGCTGTCTATGTTCGTGATAATGTCACTGCTGGAATGCTAGTCCGTTGTTGTAAAACCTACGAAGAAGTAGAGTATGGTGACGTGGGTCAGGTCGTTAAGATCGATCCTGAAGGTCTGCATGATCTCAATGTCCAGGTTGCTTGGCAACACAAAGGCGATTCCTACTGGGTTCGGTTTATCCACATTGAACTTCTGGGACATCCACCAACTTTACCAGGTCCACCAGCTTTGAAAGTAGGCGACAAAGTCAGAGTAAAGGCTTCAGTGGCTGTTCCAAAGTACAAATGGGGATCAGTGAATCACCAAAGTGTTGGAGCCGTTACTGGGATTCTCAACAATGGAAAGGATGTCTCGGTAGATTTCCCTCAACAAAGTAGCTGGACTGGATGTGCAGCTGAGATGGAGAGAGTCCCCTCTTGTCACCACGCTGTCTCATGTAACTCCTGCCACTTGTCTCCCATCTCGGGACCGAGGTTCAAGTGCAAGACTTGTGAAAATTTCAACCTCTGTGAGAACTGTTTTTATACTAAAAGATCTCATCGCCATGGGTTTAATCGAATAGCAGAACCTGGATCAGCTGCTGTATATGCTGGAAAGCCTGGAAGATATCAAAGACAAGATTTCTCGGAATCTTCTCTGATCGAAGATTGGTCCAAGTGTATTAGAACTCTGAGTGTGTCATCAAGAGAAAATTGGGCAACTCGGTTAGTAGACGGCTCCGGAAAATATTGGCAGAGTTCTGGAACGCAGGGAAAACATTGGATCCGGTTAGAAATGCTGCCGGGAATTTTGGTTCAATCTTTAAAAATAGTTATCAGTCCTCAAGATAGTAGCTATACACCTTCGTTGATTGCAATCAACGCTGGAGAGTCTTTCAGCAGTTTGGTAGAACTGTCAACGATAACGCCTAGAAATACTGATACTAGTATTACCTTACTACAAGATATGAAAGAATACTATCCTTGCATTGAAATCGCAATCAAGCAGTGTCGAAATGGCGGAATTGATTGTAAGATTCATGCTCTTCAGATTGTCGGACGTAAAAAGATTTACGAAAATCAACTAGCTACTTCTGTCTCGTTCCTCGCTTCCGATTGGGAAGTGGTTCAAGAACAGATGATGGCACAACGAGCAGGCGATGTCCAGCAACATTCGGTTGTCTACGTCTGGGGATTGAATGACAAAGACCAACTGGGAGGTCTCAAGGGTTCTAAAATCAAGCTTCCAGTCTACAGTGAGGTTCTTTCGAAGTTAAAACCAATTCACATCGCCGGAGGGAGTAAAACTCTCTTCATAGTCAGCCAGGAAGGAAAACTCTACGCCTGTGGTGAAGGTACTAATGGCCGACTTGGTTTGGGTGACAACAACAATGTATATGAACCAAAACCAATTCCATTTCTGAGCCAGTATGTGATAAAGAAAGTAGCAGTGCACTCTGGTGGAAAACACGCCCTGGCACTGACTCAGGACGGCAAAGTCTTCTCTTGGGGAGAGGGCGAAGACGGAAAACTGGGCCATGGAAACCGCTTGTCTCTGGATAAACCAAGACTGATAGAAGCTTTAAAATCAAAGAGGATTCGAGACATTGCTTGTGGATCAGGTCACTCGGCAGCCATTGCCAGCAACGGTGAACTCTACACCTGGGGTCTTGGAGAATATGGAAGATTAGGTCATGGAGACGCCGCAACTCAGTTAAAACCAAAATTAGTAGAAGCTTTAGTAGGTCAGAGAGTTGTTCAAGTTGCTTGTGGAAGCAGAGACGCTCAGACGATGGCATTGACTGAAGACGGATCTGTCTACTCCTGGGGAGATGGCGACTTTGGTAAGTTAGGACGGGGAGGAAGCGATGGATGTTACACTCCCATGTTAGTAGATAGACTGAACGGTCTAGGAGTTGTTCAAGTCGAGTGTGGAGCACAATTTTCATTAGCTCTTACCAAATACGGAGAAGTCTGGACATGGGGAAAGGGTGACTACTTCCGCCTCGGTCACGGGAACGATCACCACGTTCGGAGACCAACAGTAGTCGAAGGACTTCGAGGCAAAAAGGTAGTCCACGTGGCAGTTGGCGCCTTGCATTGCTTGGCAGTAACTGACAATGGTCAAGTTTACGCTTGGGGAGATAACGATCACGGTCAACAGGGAAACGGATCTATCATTGTAAATAGAAAACCTTCTCTTGTCCATGGATTGGAAGATGCCAAGGTCAACCGAGTAGCTTGTGGATCCAGTCACAGCGTCGCATGGGTTTTGACTGATCAGCCGACAACTAGCAATCAAGAGCCAGTGACATTCCCAACAACGAAGGATCCTCTTGGTCAGGCGATTCTAGGAGTTTCAGATTCAGGTGAATCAAACGTGATCACAACGATGAAGAACGTGAGGCCTTCTTTGTCTCATATAATTCTATCTTTAGAGAGCAATATTGCTAAACAGCAAGCTTTGCAACATGTGATAAAGGCTCTGCATATAATGCAAGCTAGGACAGCGATAGTGACAGCTTTGCAGAGTCATGTTGCTCTTACATCTTGTGGAAAGACAGCACCCCCGGATACACCACCCGAGGGAGCAATGACTTCTAGTACAGGTCACACGGTTTATCAAAACGTAGGGGAAATCGCTCAAGGAGGAGGAGAAGCTCCAGCCAACGCAGCGGAAGTTGTAAACCTCGTGAGTCCTAGAGCTACTCCAGAATCAGAGGAATATCCTCTAGCGATTTTTCCATCAATGTCCAGTTCAGCAAGTTTATCATCGAGAGCTTCTAGGATGTCTGCGAGTGCCATGAGCGTCATAGCTGCGACCTTGACGTCTAATGCTCAGGTCGTTGGAGAGGGTATTGGATCAGACTCGGGGTTGGATGAATTTACTTCAACCTTGACTGAAGACGATGCAAGGATGCTCGTTGATCTTCTAAAGCTTGCAGTAGCTCAGAGAGTTTGCGAAGGGGCTAAGGAAATTATATCGTCAGTCTTGATAGCTCTGGGAAAAGTAAATTCCCATATTGGAAATATGCTTTTGGAGCTATGCGTGACTGAATTAGAAGACACTGCAGCTAATTCAAACTGCATGAACAACACTCCACAGCCTGTAATTCAGGAAACACCTCATCCTTATATCGACGATACGACTCTCACTGGTCACGTTAAGATTCCTGGTGCCGAGGCACTCAGGATTGAGTTTGATCGCCTCTGTTCGACTGAAAGAAGACATGATCCCTTGACTCTTATGGATGGAACCGGAAGAGTCGTTGCTATTAAATCTGGAAGGGAATGGAGCGAGTGGGCGACAGAAATCAGAATTCAGGGAGACGAACTCAGATGGCGATTCTCTTCCGACGGATCCGTCAACGGCTGGGGTTGGCGCTTCACTGTTCATCCGATCATCGCAACCCTAGCGCCTCACGAACTTGGATCGGACCGAGCCGTTTTATCCCAACCATCAATCGCCTTGGTGGAATGTCTTCTGGACAACAGTTTGATCAATTCAGACAAGAACATTGTAACGCGACTCGCAGCCACTCTTGCCCAGTGCAGTCAACTTAGTAATTTATCAGCCCAGCAAAGAATGTGGGCGCTGAAAAAACTCCAAGTGGTTTATCTAAGTGGACCGAGTATTCGACCAGATGCAGCGCTTTCCAGCCTTTTGGGTTCCCTGCCCCAAGCTTTGTTGAGACAATACGAATATGAAGATCCAATCGTCAGGGGTGGAAAGCAACTAATGCACAGTGACTTCTTCAAAACTCTAGTCGCCCTCGCTTGCGATTTGGAACTAGAAACAATGCCTTGCTGTTCGGAAATCCACAAATGGTCCTGGTTCAGAAGATATTGCCTCGCAGCTAGAGTAGCAAAGTCCCTCATCAACCGAACCGTTTTACCGAAAGCTTTCTGTATCGAGGTGATGAAGCGGATTAATGAGATGATTACAGATGGAGATGGGAATTTGAAGGAACACGAAAACCACAGTATATTCAAGCAGGAACATGATGAACAGCTCCTTCAGTGGCTTAACAGAAGACCCGAAGATTGGACTTTATCCTGGGATGGCTCTGGGGCGATTTACGGCTGGGGACACAATCACAGAGGACAGTTGGGTGGCTTGGAAGGTGCGAAGGTGAAATTACCATCGCCTTGTGAAAGTCTATCAGCTTTAAGACCCGTTCAACTAGCTGGAGGTGAGCAAACTCTTTTCGCAGTTACAGCAGATGGAAAGGTTTATTCAACCGGATATGGGGCAGTGGGGCGACTCGGAATAGGTGGAACGGATTCAGTGACGATTCCAACTTTGTTGGAATCAGTCCAACATGTTTTTATAAAAAAGGTCGCTGTCAATTCCGGAGGAAAGCACTGTCTCGCTCTAAGTTCCGAGGGTCATGTCTACTCCTGGGGCGAAGGTGACGACGGAAAACTGGGTCATGGAAACAGACTGTCTTATGACAGACCTAAACTGATAGACGCTTTACTAGGAACTGAGATTGTAGACATCGCCTGTGGAGGACATCACAGTGCAGCGATTACGAGTGCCGGCTGGCTTTACACCTGGGGCAAAGGTCGATACGGTCGTCTAGGTCATGGGGAGAGTGACGACCAGCTGAAACCAAAAGTGGTTGCAGTTCTCCAAGGCTACAAAGTCGTTGACGTTGCCTGTGGAAGTGGAGATGCTCAGACATTGTGTGTAACGGACGATGACAACGTTTGGAGTTGGGGAGACGGTGATTATGGAAAACTTGGAAGAGGAGGAAGCGACGGCTGCAAGGTTCCGATGAAGATAGAATCCCTAGCTGGTCTAGGAGTCGTGAAAGTCGAATGTGGAAGCCAATTTTCGGTTGCTTTGACAAGATCTGGTGCGGTTTACACCTGGGGAAAGGGTGACTATCATCGTCTAGGCCATGGAACGGACGATCATGTTCGAAGACCTCGAAAAGTAGCAGCACTCCAAGGAAAGAAGATTATTTCGATAGCGACTGGTTCCTTGCACTGTGTTGCCTGTTCAGATAAGGGAGAGGTTTTCACCTGGGGAGACAATGATGAAGGACAATTGGGAGATGGAACCACCAGCGCATTGCAGAGTCCGAGGATCGTTCATGCTCTTCAGGGGAAGAAGATAACTAGAGTTGCTTGTGGTAGTGCTCATACCTTAGCCTGGAGTACCACCAAGACAACGCATAGTAGATTGCCTGCTTCAACACCAATGGAATATGATCTGGTTAAAGATCTTCCTTTCTCTGCTTTACATAACAGACTTGTCCTCCTGCATCACTTTTCAGAGTTGCTCTGTCCGAGTCTTGCGATGTTCAGCACTTCTGGTCATTTGGGACTGAACAAGTTGGCTCCTATGTTGGTTTATAGCATCAAAGAGGCGACTTTTAGGAAAGTTGTCCAGGCAACGATGGTGAGGGATAGACAACACGGTCCTGTAATTGAATTAAATAGAATTCAGGTCAAGAGATCAAGGAGCAAAGGAGGATTGGCTGGTCCTGATGGTATCAAGTCTGTTTTTGGTCAGATGGTCGGGAAGATGTCTCTGCTTACTCAGGAGGTTCTTTTCCTACCTCACCGAGTTTGGAAGGTGAAATTTGTTGGTAAGACTTGGAAGATCTGATATTTAAATTAACTTTCGTCTGATTTCAAAATGTAATTAATTCTCATTTGATTTTTACTATAGGTGAGAGTGTCGATGATTGTGGAGGCGGTTACAGCGAGAGCATTGCAGAGATGTGCGATGAACTTCAGAATGGATCCTTGCCATTGCTAATTCCGACGCCGAATGGCCGAGATGATAGTGGAACGAACAGGGATTGTTTCCTCTTGAATCCTTTGGCAACTTCTCAACTGCACATGAACATGTTCCAGTTTCTGGGAATTCTAATGGGAATAGCGATTAGAACTGGCAGTCCCTTGAGTTTGAATTTGGCTGAGCCAGTGTGGAAACAGCTTGCGGGAATTCCATTGACCCCTGCCGATTTAACAGAAGTCGACAGGGGATATGTTCCGGGATTGCTGTGCATCAGGGACATGGATCCTGATGAAAAAGTATTTCAGACTCTGGAGATGCCCTTTTCAACCCCATCTGCTGTCGGCCATGATGTTCCTTTGTCAAACAGGTAATAAATAAAACAATAGTAGTAAAATATAAAACTAATTTAAAACTCTCAACTCTAAAAAGATTCTAATAATGTATTTATTTTTCTTTCGCAGATATCGAAAAATAACTCCAGAAAATAGACACGAATATGTGAAACTGGCTCTAAATTACAGGCTTCATGAATTTGACTCTCAAGTAGCGGCTGTGAGAGAAGGTTTATCGAAGGTTGTGCCAGTTCCTTTACTAACTTTATTCAGTGGATCTGAATTGGAAACTATGGTGTGTGGAAGTCCCGATATTCCGCTTAGTTTATTGAAATCAGTCGCTACCTATAAAGGTTTGTATTCTACGTTTAGGAATGTTTTTATGCCTTCAATTAATTTAAGAAGATTTGTTAATTAAAGTAAATTACAATTTAATGATAAAAATTTCTTTCGCAGGTATAGAAACAACTTCTCCTCTAATTCAATGGTTCTGGGAGGTGATGGAAGAATTTTCGAACCAAGAAAGATCCCTCTTCCTTCGATTTGTTTGGGGAAGAACTCGATTACCCCGGACGATTGCAGATTTCAGAGGAAGAGATTTTGTCTTGCAGGTAATAAACAAAAACGTTGTATTAAAATAGATATTTTCTTTATAAACACCAGAATATTTAGTTATAATTATTAAATAAATAACTTAATGTTTCTTTTTCAGGTCATGGACAAGTACAACCCACCAGACCATTTTCTCCCCGAGAGCTATACCTGCTTTTTCCTTCTGAAGATGCCAAGATATTCCTGCAAACCAGTCCTTCGACAAAAATTAAAATACGCAATCCACTTTTGCAAAAGTATCGATACTGACGAATATGCAAGAGTACAAGCTGCGACAAATTCTGATACAGACGATTCAGATAGTCTCGCCAGTGAGGAACATACGTCTCTTTAGTTTTAAAAAAAATCGCCTAGGTTTTGCCGAATTGTACTGAAAAACTCTCGCTATCGATTTCTCGATTCCTATTCGTTTGCTTCTTGAAAATCTTATCCTTTCAGTATTCTCCAACACGCCAACGAATTGAGAAACAAACGTCGAAAAATCTATGATCGGCTGAACCAGCACAAACTACTCGCTTATAAACTGAAGGCAAACATTCGAATTTGTGATAATTAAATCATACGACTAGCGCCTAGAGTCGTGATATTTTTAAAATTATGTACACAATTTTTGTAAGTATGTCATTTTACGTTTTCTAGTCTTTCACTAATTTTGCGATGAGCTATTTAACTGTACTTTCGATACTGGCTATTATTTTCCAAGCTGCGTAAGTGTATAATAAAAAATGGAGTGAGTGTAGAGTGAAAATGTTATCTGTTAGTAAATTTGAGATTTCACGCCGTTTCGTTGAAATTTCACACTGTATAGTTACGTTCTCGTATATATTTAATCAACCTAAGATAACGAAAGCCATTATTATCTTATAATTCAATGTGAAGTTCATTAAACTAAACTCTAAGAACGCAATTCATTAGAATTTTTATCACAGTCCTCATGCAAATGTACTCGTATTTTAAATGGAATTTATAATTTTAAATTCATTTTCCTGTTCTTCGTTTAGAAATAGATTTCGTAACCTTGACTTTTAAAATTCATAATTCGAGATTTGCATGTCTTGATTTTAATAGTCAGTTGCAAAGTATATTTCAAACCAGGAGGTTTGAGTTAACAAATATTTCGTAAGTTGAAAGAATTTGACCAATATTTTGAATTTTTTCATTCTGCTGTTAAGTTTTTAGATTCGTTTTTTAAATCTCGTTTTCTCTTTTTAAAGGTTTAACTTCTGAAGAGCAGAAGAAGGGACGAGAGTCAAATGCTGTTATTAGTATTACATCCGACAGACAGAGAACAATGAAGAATGCAACAGTGTTTGGTGGTATAAGTTTGTAGGAATAAGTTGAAGAATACGTGTGCATCTCTGTATAGCAAGTGCTTGAAATCAATCCACATCGTCAACACTCGCAAAACCTGCTCTTCCAGTCGCGTTACAGACTTGATCCTATATATACAAACATTATATATATATATACATATTAGTAGATATATTTCATCAGGAATTTGTGAATCTTTCATCCACTTAGCTTTTTGTGTCCCTGCCGTCTGAGATCAACGAACGCGCTTTGCGCTCGGATACCAGATAATGAGCGTGAGTTTTAATTGATATATTTTTTTAATTTGACCCCCAGTATAAAAACAATAAGGCAGCTGAAAAAGCAAATCGTTTCAATTTAAATGAATAAGATTAATTACTACTTGCAATGAACTATAAAAATATTTTCATTTAGAGGATGATAATTTGAAATTACTAGTTTTAAATTTGATTTCTTCTTTAATGTCAGTGCTTTTAAAATTAAAAACGATAAAATAAAAAGATCTGGTAATAAAATTTAAAGTAAATTTTGTTCCCTTTAAAAAAATTGAATTGAAACGGGAGAGTAGGTTGAAAAATATTCTTGCATAAGCGATAAAAAGATTGTTTTCTGATAACGTAGAAGATGTTTATAAACATGTTTTCTTGATTGTATTTTGCATACAATCATTATTCTTGCGAGGCCGGTATAAACAGCTTGGCAATCGCAAAAATTGTAGATAGCGATACAATTCTTAGTCAGTAGTTGCATCACATGATCGATATTGACCACTCTTCTCAAGTAATCTTCTCTCCGGGACTTAAATATAAATCTCGAAGGAGACAATGAATCAGTGTCATTTTTATTCTTCTGAGAAAAGAAGTATCCAATCTTAGCAATTCTTTGCGAAAAACATTCAATTATTCATTTTTAAAGCCATTGGAGGGGCTGATTAAATTGTAAAAAATTTCAGAGAAGTTCATAATAAGTTAGATGAAAAAGACTAACAATGTTTGAGGAAGACGAAGACAGAACTCGCAGCTGACCAAACATAAATTTATCGTCGGGGTGATCACATTCTCTGGACAAAATGCATCGTTTTTCTAAACTTAAGGTATTTCAAATATTTAAATTTTAAAACAGTTTTTGAAATAGAATATTCGTGACATTATATTAATTTTTTATAGTTTAGCAAATGGAGTGGCCAACTTTCTAAGAGGCCTATTTTTAATCAGACTAAAGCCACAGAAGCTGTCAATTCTACACAATCCGTGGATGTTCCAGAATCAGCAGACGTTGTCATTATAGGTAAATTTTCTCCAATAATTTTTTTTATTCCAACAAATCTGACCTGAAACAGTAAATTAAATGTTTATTAACCATATTCTACTTTCTAGAGGCTCTGGAAAGTTATATTTGTGTCTTCTGTCATTTGAATAATCAAAAATTGAATTTTTTTATTCTATCATTTTTAATATGGATCAATGGTCGAGATTTAATATTTTTAATATGGATCGCATAATTATTGTCTATCAATCGGACGTTCACTCAGGCAAAATAATTTAATCGACAAGCAATAAAGTATCTTCTTCTTCTGATTAAACTTCAAAAATTAAACGATAAGAAAAGATAAAAATTTTTTTTAAAGTATGTAATCGTCAAGATGGTGATATTTTCTTAATTTAACTTTTAGGACTTTGATACTTATAACATTTCAAACATTTAAATCTAGTGCTTACTATTGGAAAAGATCTTGAGATTTAATTTGAGCTATTTTATAAATTTTTTATCAAATATAATTTTTAAAATATGATTTAAATAAAAAATTGAAATATATTCCAGGTGGAGGTAGTGCGGGATGTAATGCTCTCTACCATTTAGCAAAGACTGGAAAAAATATAGTTCTCCTAGAAAAATCTAAATTAACTTCAGGGACAACATGGCACACAGCAGGAATGGTTTGGAGTTTGCGACCAAGCGATGTGGAAGTAGAATTACTTCGAGTATCAAGAAATATTTACGAAAGTCTAGAAGAGGAAACTGGACTCGATCCAGGTTGGATGAAAATTGGGGGAATTTTCATAGCCTACAATGATGTAAGTTAAGGGTGTTGGACCCAAGCACTAAACTCTAAATTCGATTTCTTTAGCTTACTTTACAAGTATTAAAATTAGATATTTTTCCTCTCTGTATTGGTACTAATTTTTTAAATATAAATAAATATATGTACAGAGCGAAAAAATGTCCTCCTTTAGTACTTTTTGAATAAAATGAAAGGATTGAATTTTCAGATTATATTGAGAATTTTTCTTTTTACGCAAAAATTACTAGAATTAATTAAACCTTTTTTTCGCTCTATATTCACACTTCTACTTTAAAAAAGAGTACCACTGTAGAGTGACAAATATGTGTTTCTAATGTTCCTTGAGTAAAATGAAGAAATTGAATTTGAAGTTAGAACTTGAGCCCAACACCCTTAAAAATAATATTATAAAAAAGAAAAGATTCGTTTGAATTTTCTACGGATTTAAATTCTTGGATATTCTTCATCACAGGTGAGAATGGATGAATATAGAAGGCTTTCAACAGTCGGCAAAGCTTTTGATATAGAATCCTACATAATTTCACCTCAGGAGACCAAAAAATTGTTTCCCTTGTTAGACGAAAATAGTTTTCACGGTGCTCTATATTCGCCGAGTGATGGAAACATAGATCCTGCGATGATGGTAAATGCACTAATGCAATCTGCAAAGGCGAATGGTGCCAAGGTGATTTTATAATTGAGTCTCCACGGAAGATATCGTTTTGTTTAATTAATGAATTCTTGTGTTCCAATTTTTAAATGATCTCAAAGTAGAATTAAAAAAAATTTAATCCAAACTTATTTATTATTGTAGGTGATAGAAGATTGTCCAGTAACAAAGATAATAACAGACAAACCTGAATGGGGTCCGAAAAAAGTGACTGGAGTCGAAACTCCTTATGGTACGATAAAAACAAATTGTATTTTAAATGCTTCTGGAGTCTGGGCGAAAAATATTGCAAAAATGATAGGAGTTGACATTCCTCTCGTTCCTATGAAACACGCTTATATCGTTACTGAACCAATGAAAAATATAAAGGGTTTGTCAAATATTAGGGATCACGATGGAAAGATTTATTTCAAACTTCAGGGAGAAACGATGTCTATTGGCGGATATGAATTAAATCCTATCATTCTACAATCTGTGAGTAAATTCTAAGTGTTAATTATTCAAATGAACCGAAGGCTTCCAAATTTAGAAAAAACTAAGAGTAAAGATTTCTTTATTTCAAAGTTTTAATCAAAATAATTCATTGGAATAAAATAACTTTTCATGGGAAATTCTAGGCTCCCAAGAACTTTTCATTCAGTTTGTATGAATTAGATTGGAATATTTTCAACTCTCACCTCGAAGCAATGACAAGATTGTGTCCTAAATTGGCAACGACTGGAATTAGAACGACTGTCTGCGGCCCTGAAAGCTTCACACCAGATCACAAACCAATAATGGGTAGATTATTTAAAATCGCAAGAGATTTAATTTTAAAAACTCGCTTTCAATTTAGTTAATGAATTAGACTTTATTTAAAAAATATTTTTTAATATTTTGCAGGCGAAGATCCAAGATGTGATGGATTTTTTTACTCGTGTGGATATAATAGTGCGGGTATGATGTTTGGAGCTGGATGTGGAGAGCAAATTTCGAAATGGATAATAAATGGTCGACCAGAAAAATACATGTTTAAATACGATATTAGAAGGTGAAATTCTTTTGAAATTCTTTGAAGTATTTTTGGTTTAAAAATTCCATAACTGAGTAAAATTATCTTTCGTAGATTTACTCCAGAGCAAATGAAGGACGCGATTTGGGCAAACGAAAGATCTCATGAAGCTTATGCAAAAAATTACAGTATTGTTTTTCCACACGATCAGCCGCTGAGTGGAAGGAATTTCACAACCGGACCCTTTCACGATGTAATAAATCGGTAATTTACTTTAATAGCCAATAAAACTTGAGTTTTAAATTCTCTTTTAAATTTTAGCTTCTCATAAAAGAGGGAGCCGTTATGGAACAGAGTCAAGGTTGGGAAAAGCCATCCTTATTTTTAGAAAATGAGACAGTTGTGATTGAACCTTATGACTACTATGGCAGTTATGGCTCATCGAATAATACAAATAATAAATATGCTTCCGTTCTCGAAGGAGATTATACTTTTGGGTTTTCAAAGTACCACGATGTTGTGCGTTTAAATTTAATTATATTTATTTTATAAATATTCAAGTATGATTTATCGTAGCATAAAATTAACTAATACCATAAAAAATCTATTTTACTATAAAAATATGCGTCTATAAAGTTTAACATCTAAGATTCGATTTTAGATAAAACAAGAAGCACTTGCTTGTAGAAACAAAGCGGCCTTATTCGATTTATCGTATTTTGGAAAATTCTACCTTTGCGGGCCCGAGGCACAAAAAGCTGCGGATTATCTTTTCACAACGGATACCAATCTTGATATAAACAGAACAGTAGAAACTTGCATGTTGAATGATAAAGGAGGAGTTGAAGCCATTTGTACAGTAACTGGGATTTCCGCTGGTTCTAGTGGAGTCGTGGATCCAATTTTTCAGGGAAAAGCTTTTTACATCGGTATGGTTTTCTGCAATTGAAATTTAAACAAATTAATTAGTCGACTATTAGTTATTAGTGTTATACATTTTCAAATTTAAATTCCGAAGAGATAAAATATCTAACGAACTTCTACTTAAATAATATTTTCTCCTGCTCGGAAATTTTATAAACTCTTGGAATGATAAATTTAAATTTGATTTCAGTAACTGGTGGAATGTCTGCTTATCACACCTGGGCTCATATTCAACGTGTGATAACAAAAAAAGGATTTTGTGTCAGTTTACACATAGCGACTGAACAAATTGGAATTCTCAGTATCGAAGGACCTGAGAGGTTTTAAAAGATTTTTTTGTTTGTTTTACATATAATTTAAAGCACATGAATATTAAAGGAATGATAAAAATTTATCTCGATATTATTATAGTGGCAAGATTCTGCAAAAAGTCGTCGACACTGATCTTTCAGAGGAAGAATTGCCGTTTACCCATTCAAGGTTGATGAAAGTTAATGGAAAATTAGCTAGGGTATTTCGAATTACGGAGGTCGGTGAACTTGGATATCAACTTCATATTCCATTAGAATCGTGTGAATTGGTTTATAATTCTTTGAGAGAAGTTGGAGCTTCTAAATTAAAACTCGCCGGATTTAGGGCTCTTTACAGTCTCAGAAGTGAAAAAGGTAATTATCGCTTCCAAATGATTCAAACCTGCAAACTTTTCAACTCGATTTTATAAATCTTGATATTGATTCTTAATTTTTTCAACAGGATATCCTTTGTGGGGTCACGATGTAAGATCAGATGATAATCCAATTGAAGCGAACCTTGGATTTATGTGTCGAGAAGATAAAAAGTATTTAGGAAGTGAGGCTGTGAAAGAACTTCGAGAAAAGGGAGTAAAAAAGCGAATCGCACATTTCTATCTTAAAGAGTAAGTCTTTATTATCTGTTTTCCGAATTACATTAAATTATATCTAATTTTATCTACTTTTCAGGCAAATACCCGTTTGGGGATTAGAAACAATTTACAGAAATGGATTAGTTGTCGGATATTTAAGGCGAGGAGATTACGCTTTTAGTTTAGGACAAAGCTTTGGACAAGGGTAAATTTAGAAAATTAATGAGAAGCAAATAATGAAAGAAAAATAAAATAATATAATTGCTCCATTTTTTCAGATATGTGAGACATCCTGAGGGCGAAAACGTAACAAATGAATTTTTGAAATCTGGTGATTACGAAATAGATATCATGGGCAAGAAGTATCCAGCAGAAATATATTTTGAAAGCCCTTTCGATCCTCATGATGATAGACTAAAAATTTAGAATAAACCCCCAGGCCAAATGTAGATGTAGTATTTTATAAACTTTTTACTCTAATTTTATAATCTTTTCTTATAATTTTGTAATTAAAGGCATGTGGTAATTACCATCTGAGTAAATTCATATTACACGGGTTTTTCCACTGAGAAAACCGGGTATTCTGAATTTGATCATGTGGTAATTACCATTTGAGTAAATTCACATTACGTGGGGTTTTCCACTGAAAAAACCGGGTATTCTGAAATTGATAATTTGGTAATTGCTACATGTCCTTAATGATCTCGATATTCAAATTTTACTATAAAATCAACAACAAAAAAACAGTTACAATTTATTTAATTCTCCAGCAATTACCAATTTAAACTGAATTAAAAGTTACATACATCGAATTTTCTTACCATATCACGTGAAGTTCCCCCAAAAAATAAAATTTATCCCGCTAAAGGATTGGCATGGATGGTAATCTTATTTATCCTTATGTCTGTGAGTGGTTTGTACTTTTTAGGATTTACCGGAAGCTTTTCGAGTTGGTCTAGTGTCTCCATTCCATCGATAACTCTAGAAAAAAATAAAATACAAATTTAGTGGGTTAATTAAGGAATAAGACATTTTCTATGATAATATAATACCATAGAAAGCGATTTAATTTTCACGTTTTCAATTTTGTTTACTTACTTCCCAAATAGCGTGTATTTTAAGTCGAGATGTGGCTGTGGTGCATACGTTATAAAGAATTGACTACCATTTGTGTTTGGTCCGTTATTTGCCATTGAAACGAGTCCTCTCGTGTTGTGTTTTAGATCTTCTCTAAATTCGTCTTCGAATTTTTTATTCCAGATAGATGTTCCTCCTTTTCCCGTATTTGTTGGATCACCCGTTTGGATCATAAAGTTTTTGATGTTACGGTGAAATAAACATCCATTGTAGTAACCACTTGCACAAAGCGCAAGAAAATTCTGGAATCACACAATTTTAGAAATTTAAGAAAAAATTAAGTGTAAGTATAGAAAATTTAATTTATAGTAGTACAGAATGAATTATTTATTATATTAGTAATGTTATTACTTATTACTTTCAAGAAGTTCCAAATTAATTTAACTCGATACAACTTAAATCATATTAAAAATTCTTTTCGAACCAAATTGTAAAATACGAAAAACTTAAAAACACTTCGTCAAAGTTTTGAAATTATATTTCAAAATGACAACCTTTGAAACTAAAGTGTTAAAATCCCTTTAATGAAATTAATATAAACTAAACTCACCTCGCACGTTTTGGGACACATTTCGCAAAACAATTCTATTTTTATTTCCCCGACGTCAGTATGAAGCGTGACACTCTGTAAACAAAACTCAAATTATAACCTTAAAGAAATATAACCTCTAAAAAAAGTAAATATTTAAAAATCCAACTAACCATTTTTGCTAAACACTTTTCTAAATTTAAACTTCGTAGACCTCTATCTCTAAATCTTTCTTTGCCTCATAAAACACAAAGACACAACTATCAAATCAAAACGATCAAAGCTAATCACCTCACGTCACACTCGTCACACTTCAGGCTCTTTACTCACTTCACTCATCTCCGCCATTTTAAATTATTTGACTACTGGAGTCAAAAAAACCTCACTTCTAAACTCTGAATTTCTCAAAAATCTCTACAAATAAAAAGAAAATAGTCTCCGAAAATCCTACCTTCCCTAAGTTTATAATTTATAACTTCTTCTGAAAAGAAAATTTGTTTTTCGGTCTACAAAGTCGCCCCTGAGGTTGACATTGGCATCATTGGCGTTGCTTGTCAGTGGCTTCTAGCCGGCTTCCGGTTTTTTCTTAAATCCCCTCAGAATTCCGTTCCGCAAATGAGAAGATAGACTTTTAAAATTATCATAATTACTCCTCTTCCTAATTGCCACAAATCATCATTTTCCCAATTATCAATCATTCTTAAACTCTTTCAATTTTCCCTTATTCTTCGGGTTTTGACGGAACAGTGCAGTGCAGTGGGGCGCAAGCCATTGGACGCATGACGTAATTGTATTGATCGAGGAAGAAGCATTCGTGCATTCGCCATCTTGGTCGAATTGTGGAGTAGAAGAAGTTTGAGTGTCTCGCAGGTGCGGTGCGATTAGAACTGTAATCCGCGGCGATCCGTGCTTTAAGTAGTTTTATTGGGATTTAAACCCGTTTGTGAATTCGCAACCCATTTGGACGGACCAAGGTGAGTAGTTATTTCGAGGATCCGGGCTTCCGTGCGGGTCTTTTTTCTTACGTGGAGCCCCCCCAGGTTCCTTTCTGGCGGTTTCCCGAGTGATACGAGTGTACCGTTAGTCCTAGAGGCCGGGGTCAAG
The DNA here is from genome assembly GCA_032275165.1 of Synergus magnus. Lineage (NCBI taxonomy): Eukaryota > Metazoa > Arthropoda > Insecta > Hymenoptera > Cynipidae > Synergus > Synergus magnus. The sequence continues at coordinate 1,476,123 of JAUESH010000047.1, forward strand.
TTCGAATTTATTCTCAGGTAAATTTATTTTTCCTAATTTTCTTGGGAAATCGCAAGACCGGGTCAAGAGATTTTCGAGAGAGAAGCCATTGTTTTGCTCAGGGTTTTGACATTGCGGCTAAAAGGGGTTGGGTTCAACTCTCATCTTCGGCGTCTCATTGAAGCTAGCGAAATCTGCTTTCGAATACAAGGTCGTTTTGCTCTGTCGCGAAGCCGACGTTGTTTCAAGATCGCCAGACAAAGGTTTTCCGTTGTCGGCCAGCGAACTCCGCACCCCCCTTGTAAATTTTTTTGCGTTTTATTCAAATATTCACGACGCGTGGACTTTCAAGATATTTTTTTCCATTCTCCTGGGTGAGTTTGGAATTTTTCGAGTTGAGGGGGATTGGAGAAAAGTCGGAATTTCAATTCTCAGGGATGAACGCTTGGGATGTTTGACAGATTCGAGCGCTGGTGAGTCGTTAAAGATAACTCGTGGCGAGACATTATCGCTCAATTCGCAGAGCCAAGTCACCTTTCTCGGTGCGTCGTCGTTCATCGAAATCTCGTAAATTTCTCCCAAAATCGACGGAATCCAGGTAAGAATTTTGAAGGAGCTAATTTTTGATAAAAGGAGTTTGAAATATCGGAAATTTTGTGTTTATTCGAGGCTTTATGACGCTGCTGTCACTTTCGATCCGTTTGGAGCATTTTTTTTTATTCCACGACTGTTTGGAGTAGAACTAATGGAGTAAGGAGTTAAATTCATGATTTTTGTAGGATTTTTATAGGGAAAAAGCACTTAAGTTCGTGTATTTGAGAATATAACCCTTTTGTTGCGAAAACGAATTAAAAATGACGCAGAGATTGCGGAGAAAGTTTCTTAAATTGTGCAATAGTATTTTGTGAAACTTTTGGTTATTTGGTGATAATTGTTGTAAATTATTAATGACGAATGTTTGTGCTATGAAAATTGTTTATTAACAATTCTATAAAATAAAAATTGTGGAATTTGAATGTACTTCGAAGTTTGTATTAATAAAAAAAATTGACCAAAATTTCGGAGCAGTCAAAAATTGAATTATAGAATAAATTCTAAATTTAAATTTAAAAAGGTATATAAGTAGGAAATAGTAAGCATTTTGAGTAGTTCTTACTTTTTTTGTAACTTCAATACAATTTTTATTCGTTTCATTTTTTGAGTAAATTAACTTTTTTAAAAATTTAAGCCCTAACCGAATAATATCCATTTATAATCATCCTAAAAGAATATCGCTTCATAATTAAATTTTTAACATTTAAACAAAACATTAATTTAAGATTTATTGATATTTTGTCGTTAATAGTTTTCATATTTTTTATTAATAATTGTAATAAGGGATGTTTTTTTATTTTTATACGAATCTTTTTCTGTTTACTTCTTAATTTTCTGTTTACTTCTTAACATTTTAATTATTCAAGACTCCTTTAAATAAAAAGAGCAATAACCACTTCAGTCTTTTAACGTACGTGATATGTGAGCACTATTGTTCCTTTGCTACCTGACATTCCAAATAGAGATTCAATACATAATGTCATATTTATGATTATCTGTGTATTCCTCGCACTCCTTGCATACAAACTAACATTGTTTAAAATTGTCATTGCAATTGATATCAGTGTTATTGCAACCTAATGTCTTGATAAGTAGGAAAGTAAATAGGAAAATACTTTCTTCGATACAAATTTATCATTGCAATCTAGTAAACAAATCCGCAACTATTCCTAGAATAACAATTTGTTTAAAATCTGTAACATTCCTTTTCAAAAATCGTAAAATTTTCAGTAAGCTCTTTCATAAAAAGATCGTAATCCTAGAAGTTATTGAACTTATCTCTCGAAGGACGTCTCAAAACTTCGGTGTCATGATACGACAGATTACCTTCAGAGTTGATGACTCACCAAGGATGAAAGCTTGAGTTAATTTAGGCGTAAAATAAATACTAAAAATTTTCTTATCGAATTCGAGAAATGATAAATAAGATTTAAATAGGGAAATTTTTAAAAATGTTTTGTATTCAACTTCCTTATTTATTAAATTATTTTAATGAGTGCCAGAAAGGAACCAAACATGCAATTGAAAAGCAGTGCCATTTAAAAAGCGAAAGTTAAAAAGGTTCTTCACTCAAATTGTGCTAACATTCTCTTTTTCTTTGATTTTCAGACAAAGGGTTCGTTCGTTGGGTCTGAGTAGTACTAAATGGTTGCCTGCAGACAGCATGTCTACTCTGTCAGGGATTGTGTCGAAGGGGGAGAAAGGAAAATCGAAATTTCAATCATTAGATATCAATAGTTTGTACAGAGTGAGCAGGGTGAGCATCAACATTTTTATTATATATTTTTTTAAATCTTCCAGCTTCTTGGTCCATATTTAGAAAGTTCTAACTTGTTAAAAATTTCAGGGAGAATCTTTGGAGCAACAACAACAAAAAAGCACATTACCGCGCAAACATGGAATGCAAAGTCTGGGAAAGGTGCCTTCGGCACGGCGACCACCTGCTAATTTGCCCAGTTTGAAAAGTGAACACAGCAGCAGCGATCCAGCTGTCAGTCTTGTACCAAGCGGTGGAAGCGGTTGGGCTACAACTAAAGACGTTTCACCACCCACAACTAGTACTACTACTACAACAGCCAACTCCTCCGATAACACTAATGTAAATAATTCTCCTTTTTTTATCCTAGTTCATCTGTTTTATTTGATCTGAATGATTCGAAAGTTTCTAATTAAAAATTGTCTTTCCAGACAAATTCATCTCAATCACAATGTGCGGTGGGCACAACTCCTGTGTCAACTACGCCACAGCATCCACCACTGCCAGGTCAACAGAGTTCTCAGGCACCTCATCCATCAGACGTAGGAAACAAATCATCATGGAGTGCGATCATGAGCAGACCCGGAGATGTTGGTACGTTCGAATCCAGATTCTAAGTCGTCACTATGCTTGCAATCATTCTTTGCCAAGATGAAATTTCATTTGTAAATCCGGAAGATTAATCACTATTGATCATTAAGTCGTAACTGTAATGCCCGACTGTTAAGATGCATTGATCTGTAGACTCGCCGTATCTGATTTGCGACATTCGATTTACGAGTTAAAACTAAAAACTCAAAAAATAAAATCCTCAAGTACATCTTGCCTTAGATTGCATGTTTAGCTTCAAATTCACTTGCATTGGCAATGTAGCGTTCTTAACGAGGCAACAATTCAGTGTCGTAAAGTTCTAATTTCTGTTAGAATTAAGTCTTAATCTTTAAAGAGAACGAATCAGAGATGAGTTTTTTGATCGCAAGCTATTTTGAAATACCAAACATTAATTTATTCAGAAAGAATTAGAAATTTGTCCTTGATCATCTTCATGTTCATTATTGAAAGTGCGTTTAAAAAACTTGTGCTCTATTCATCTTGCGAGTTCATCTCACTCATCCGACTCACAAGACGCTTCTGATCATTGCTCGGAAGCTTCGGTACTTGTTTTTTCATTTTTTTTTGTTGCGAACTTGATGAGAGATATTTGAGATTTGGTAATGAAGAAAGGTCTGTGATTTGGATGATGATGATTAAGATTCGCCACCGATGGCGACTTGGTTGGCGTAATTAATAGGTACACCCGTCATGACAACAGTGATCGGTTATGCAAGTCTCGTGGGGGGCGGGAGAGGGGCAAGAGGTACCCTCGGACTGAGTTTCCTCGCCCATCAGTCCCCACAGTTCCAACACGAGTTTCCCAGTCTCAGTGGACAGCCCCCTGCTTCAGTCTCCATTCAGAGTCAGATTCACCAGTCCTCGATGACATCCAATGCGATCTCGGTCGCTACTCTGCATCAAACATTGTTACAGCAACAGCCACTTTCCCACAACCACTCAGGTGGGATGTTGCTTGCCAGTAGCTGCTAGATTCAGTTTCACCTTCAAGTAGAAAAGCTTCATCCTCAACAGGGACTGTTACTTACAAAAAGGGAAATTAAATCTCTTCCTATTGTACTTTCTTTTTATAATCTAAACTAATGCAAGAGTATTTAGTTTTTTTTTGAAAATGAAATACACAGGAACGGGATTTCCTGTCGTTTTGTGTATTGAAAATTAAAGCGAAATTTTGTAACAGTCCCTGATCCCAAAAATGAATTTTCTTTTACGCTTTCGTGTCTCACGCGCAAGTTATTATCGAATTCGTTCCTGCATTCATTTTTTATTCTTTTATCTTTGAGTTTGATTTTCGAGTTCGAAATTTTCTAGAAGAACGTTTCATTGTCTATTAAATATAACATTTTATTTTCCTAGACTTTGGGCTTGTCAAAATTATTTTAAAGAATCTCTCCAGATTGCTTTTATTATTCTTTAGATGGTGATTTTCTTTTTAATACTTTTTACAATGCCTGATTGTGTCTATTATATTTCTAATTTTGATACTTCTGCATTGATGAATTTACAGGATGAAAATGTAGGATTTGGGCCTTTCAAAAATCTAACTTGAAGTCATTTTGAGATGATAATATTAGGGAAAAAATTGTATTTATTTTGCAGGAAAAGGATCATTAAAAATACATTTTTTTTTGTAATACGAAATCAAGGATCTTAATTCAGTGTCGCGTTCTTGACAATTTTTACGTTTTTGAGCAGATGCAGCTACCATTGATTAACTCGCAAATTCAGTTCTTCGAAATGAAACGAACAAAGAAAAAGAAAGAAAAAACCATCTAAAAATCTGCTAGACTCTCATCACCAATTTCCTTTAAACAAACACTATTAGTTTCTAACTTTAGGTACGAACTTTAGTTCTCTTAATTTACAAATGATCTAAAATTCTAAAAGTCTCATGCAATTTAGCCAGATTTGCCTCAGGTACCTACTTTGATTCTCCTATTTTGATTTCGATTCTGAAAAATGTAAGATCACAGGCTTTAGTATTTCAATTAGTTACTCGTGAGGACGCTGCTTGCCAAAAATCATTAGTGCCGTGATATTAAAAAAAAAAAAAGGAAGCAAAGAAACGCAACATGGTTGGTGCATCTGCTTTGTCAGACTGAAAACATGCGCTCGTTTTTTACTCATTTTATTTTGCTTCTTTATGTCTTGAATTGACGTTTCTTAAAAGCCATCGGTTTCAATGTCCATCCGGAATCAGCTGTTGTCATAATGAGTTCATTGTGTTTTAATTTTTTTTATTGACGCAAACGTAGGAGGTGGAATGGCAGGTCAGCAACAGCAACAGTCTCAACAGAATCGAGAATTAAATGCACAATACGGTCCTGGGCCCAGTCTACGTCCCCAAAGTACGTTCTGACTATCTTTTGTGGCTGATTTCTTATCAATTGGCTAAAATTTATTCTCTAAGCTGCTGCTTTCACTTACAATACAAGCAATAACACTATCAAAATTACTACAAAATAATATCACTAAGGAAAAAGAAGTGCTCGATTAGCAAAGTTCCAAGACTCGTTCTTGGCAATGGATGAAATCCAGATTAATCTTGAAAAGCAAGGACAGGAGCATCTAAAAATATTTAAGAGTATTTATTTGGATGTTTAGTCGAAATTTAGTTTTCAACTTGAAGAGGAGAATAAATTTAAAGCGGAAAGGAAGAGATTGGTTTGAAATCTGTAGACGTATAACATTGGCGTGGAAGTTTATTAATGATGATTTATTATATTTCAGCCGAAGGAAGTTGGATTCAAGGTGGAAGTCGAGCGGCAGGAGGAGCTGGAACAGGGGCAGCTGGGCCAGGAAGTGGGAGTACTCAGGGGGCCCAGGGCCCCCCAATGAACATCGGAGGCCAACCAGGGAACACAGAGGGACCCACTGGCGGGCGGCCGAACTTGGGCCTGTCGCCAGGCATGGGCATGGGCCAGGCAGGCCCACATGGGTCACAAAATAATCAGAATCCTCTTCCCTCTGGCCCCCACCAGGTCGGCCCCAATATGCATCATTATCGAGGACTAATTCCTCCTTTTGTAAGCACCTTTTTCAATTATAAATTATAAATTGCATAACATACCCTAAACTGGACCAATGTTAGTTTAATTAAGAATTTTTCTATGATTTTAGATGTATAGAGGCAACTTCCCACCAGGTGGTTTCCCCTCTCAATTTCCACAGAACGCAGGACCTGGAGGTCCTCGTCCTAGATTTAACTATAACCCAGAACGTTTTCCGCAAGGGCAGCGTCAGCAGCAGGACCGCGAACGCAACCAGCAGCCTCCTATGGACGAAGAACCAATAATTACCCGACCTATTATTAAAGAAGAAGACCTCACGAAAATGGACGATATATCTCGCGACGCCGGCTGGGCAGCGCACGACGTTATCGACTATAACCAGAAATTGGCATTCAGCGACGATGAACTTGAATCGGAACCGATTAAGGAAGAGAGAAAAATTGAATTCAAGGAAGAGAAACTCGAGGAGATTATAAATGATGACAGAGACAAGCTGAGAGATAACCGGGACAGGGACTCGAAAGAAAGCCGCGATCAACCTCCCGTGCGTTCCTGGAATCAAAATGCATCCGCGCGCGATTTCCGTGGATCTCCTGGAACTACTGGTTATTCTTCTCAGCAACCGATACGCTCAAATCATCCCTTGAGAGGTTAGTAATAATGATTTCAAGTAAAACAGTTAAACTAGGTGGAAAGATTAGAGATAAGATAATATCAAGTAGCAGAATTGTTTTTTTAATAGTGAGATCAACAAAGTATTCGATAGCCTGTATATATTTAAAGACACTTGAACTAGGAAATTGTAGAAGGCTGGAAATTTGATTTAATTAGCTAAGGGAAGACGCCAATACTTGTAAATATGTAGTATTTTTCATTCAAATGTAAGATAAAAAAATGTATTTATAATTTAAAAGCTTTCGATGTTTCCAATTTTAATATTTTAGATTCTTGTAATTGATTACCCAGCGGGTACGAAATTTAAAGGCGTTTTTAGGACGTAAAGTTTGAAAGACGTTTTTACAACGTCCAAAAAAACGTCCTAAGTCAGGCCAGAAAACGTCCAAAAACTTCCAATGTTCAAAATACGTCCTAAAAACGTCTTTGGAACATTGTACGTTTTTAGAACGTTATTTGTCCTGACTTAGGACGTTTTTAGGACGTTCTAAAAACGTCTTTGAACATTCATGTCCACTGGATAATTTTTAATATATGAATGATTTCAATATGTAGCTCTTCCCAATCTTATTTTCATTTTATTTTCAATTTACAGGTGTCGAAGAAGAAGAAATATGGAATCAGAGACGTAGAGAACAGGGAGAAAAAGTGGCGTCAGCTGTTGAACGTGCCCGTCAAAGGAAAGAGGAAGAAGAGAAGCGGTTCCAAGAAGCAACAAAGCAAGCAGCAGCCTTAAAGTTGCAGAATTTGGAGCAAAAGTTGAAAGAGAAGCAAGCAAAGCAGAAGGAAGACGATCCAATGATGTCGTCTACCGAATCCAAGGGTCTGATTTCCGTACCCCCGGTGCCGATTCCCGTTCCCGAGTGGGAGAGAGAAAAGGAAAATCGTGAGAGGGAGAGTCGCGAAAGGTCCCGCACTTCCTCCGAGGGAATAGAAGAAAAAAGAGATTCGAGAGATTCTCGCGAGCAGGTGACAAGTGAGTTCCGTGAAAGAGCCTCTTTTATGAGACAGATAGAGACTCCTCGCGTTGTTGAACGTGAGCGCGATCGTGATCAACGCGACCGCGAGCGTGATCGGGATCGTGATCAGAGGGAGATGCGAGATCGAGAACCGCCGGCGTTCTCTCGACACTTCCAGCATAATCTGCCCCCACGGTTCCAAAAACAACAGGCAGAAAGGAGTGGCTCCGCGTACAACCGGGTCTCGCCCAACGCTGAGCGCTCCGCCTCGCAGCCGGTCTCATACTCGCAGCAAATGGACTCCAACCCCAATAGATGGGTTCCTAATCATAACAACTCGTTGAGTAGGTGTCTTTTTTTATTCATCATTTTTTTTTATTCTATCTTGCATGTCATCCTTCTGAGGTAAATCCTAAACTTTAGTGTACTTGTAGCACCTTAGATCTTAGAATTTCATTCCAATTCACAGCACAAATTACCAATATACTTTTTTTATTTCACATTCAACTTGCAATAATTAATAAAAAATTATTGAATTAGCAGATCCTGTGAAAATCTCGCACACGATGCCGCCGCCTCAGCGTCGAGGCAAAGATTCAGATGTCTCCAGTCCCCTGGAAGAGGAAAGACCCCCATCTCGAGATCATCGTGGGCCGCCTCCAAGAGAGGATCGTTATCGTCATGCCCCTCCTCATCGTCCTTATGATAACCGTAAACCCAGTGGATATTATGACGATTACAATCGTGGTTACAAGGATTATGAGTACGACGAAAGACACCCACGCGATTCTTGGGAACGAGAAAGACACTATGATGATAAGAGCGATAGCAGAGAATCCAGGGATACAAGAGATATTCGAGATACTCGTGATTCTCGAGATTCTAGAGATATTCGCGAACCAAGGGAGAATAGACATGTTCCTGACAGTCGCGACGGAAGGGATCGAGATTCTAGAGACATTCGTGAGAGAGATATCAGGGATAAGAAGGATTACGATACTCATGTGAAGGTATTTTTCAACTGGAAGACTTAGATTTAACAGGACTCGTAACTTAGGTTTACAAATCGACTTTCATCTAATCTTTCTTTAATTATTCTTTTTCAGTCTTCATCCGGCCAAGATTCGTTCGACGAACGCGAGATCCAGCGGGAGAGAACTGAGAGTGCAGAATGGCGAGACGATCGTCGTGACATCCACGATGATCGAGGCCTTCAGGATAGAGCCTTTGAGAGTCGCCGTAACGTCCCCCGAGATGATCGCTCCGAACGTAGCGAGCGAAGCGAACGCGGTGAACGTCCCCAAAGACCAGATTCCCGCGACAGCAGAACTTCTCGCGAATCGAGAACTTCTCTCCGCGACGAGGAATTCCACAAATCCCGAGACAGCGGGTCCTGGGTCAACGATCTCTCCGACTATGAGGAGAAGAAACCCGAGATCTTCCGCGAGGAAAGAGAGCGAGAACGCGAACGTGATCGAAGACAACCACCTGGCCCAGTCACTAGAGAAAAGCTCGAAGCGGATGAACTGAAGTCTGAAAAGCGTAGCTTGACTCAATTGAAACGTGGAACTGTCGAGCAGGAAAAGAAAGATACAAAAGACTCGCCAGTTGAGTCCAAAAAGGAATCTGAAGCCTGGAGCAGAAAATTGGAACGCACACCAGAGAACAGAATCGAGACGAAAGCTTGGGCAGATGCTGTTTCTCCAACCTTTGAAAAGGAAGAGGAAAAACTTCTCGAGCCTATCAAAGACGACAAGGTAGTTGCTGATCTCAAGCAGAGTATGGAGAAATTGTGCGTGGATAAGAGAGAAGATGGTAATGAAGAGATTAAGGATGATTCCAAGGATGATAAGAGAGAAAAGTTGACGAGGAATAGAACCAATAGTGGAAGCTCTAGAGGAAGAGATACGAGAGGAAGACAGTGGGGTGGTTTCAATGTTTATAATCAACGTTGGCGAGGAGCCGAGAGTCGAGGAAGAAGAGGAGGTTCGAGAATTTCTGGAAGACCTGGATCTGGAAGAAGTGGATCTTATGGTCACACGGATTCGGAAATGAGTGGAGATGAGATTTCGAGTTCTGCTGAGTTGCCTAAGGAGGATAGAAGGGTGAAGTCGCCGAAACCTTCACAAAAGGGAGAGAAGGATGATAGAAATCGAGAAATGTCGAGGAGAGATGATAAGAGAAATGATTATCCTCAACAGAGGACTGAAAAGAGAGGAGGTTATGATGGAAGACCGACTCGTGAAGGATTTGCACCATCGGGTGAACCTTCGAGAAGAGGAAGAGGCGGCTACAGAATTCGAGGGGCGACTGCTGGAGGAAGAATGGAAGGGTATGGACCTCCTTCGAGTAAAAGTCCTTTTTCTTCAGAGAGAAACATGGACGAGAAAAACGCTGGTCTGAATCCTTCGGCTCCAGCTTTGGAAAGTGATTCGAATGCGGGAGGTAATTCATTGGAGACGGTCGATGATAAGATTATTGCAAAGCAGCAGGCACTGACTGCTGGAATTACTGGCAGACACACCAAATCTTTGAATCAAGGTCAGCAAGTCAAGCAGGAAATCAATCATAATCAGGGTCATGGGACTGGGCCGAGGACTCAAATTAGGAAGGATGACTCGAGGTCTAAGAGGAATCATAGTGGAAATAGAAAAGTAAGTTTCCTTTCACATATAAAATAAACTCTAAATATTCTATCAACTTTTACCCAGCTAAACTTTATTTTTAATTGCTTTATTCCCTTTTATTTTTTCAGGCAAGAGACAGTCGTGAGGCACGTTTCCGAGGTAGTGGCACTAACATCTCGAAGCAGAATTCTTCTGACATTGGAAACGAGGATTGGGAAACCACCTCAGAAAACAGCGAAGAGCACATGGATGAACGCAAAGATTCTCGCAGCGCAAGAAATAAGCAATTCACGAGCCGAGGTCCCAACCAAAACCAAGGGCTTGGTCCTCAATCTCGCAGGAACGATCAACCAGGGAATAACCGTGATCAGCGTGAGAAAAACTCAAAGTCTTCCAGTGGTTCATCCCGTGCCCCAGGTGCAGAAAAACGAAACGCCCAGAACTCTGCTTTCAGCAACCAAAGAAATAGTTCCGGAAATATTCCTCCCTTAATGCAAAACGTTCAGGCCCAAAACGGTAGACCGAGGAGTCAAGGCTCCGCGAATAGCGCTCCTCTTTCTGGAAAATCGAACAAAGAGAGCACCGTTAACCGCGTCGATGAGATTAAATTAAACGATCCAAATTTAGTCAATCAGGCTCTGAACGACATCAACAAAAAGTCGATTTCTAAGGATAAAAAATCGAATGACGGAGAATCCGACACGAATAATTATTCGACTGGAGGGGACGAAGGAGTGAACAGCACCGAAGACAAGATTGATTCTGACGGTTTTCAGGAGGTTAGGTCTAAGAAGAACGTGAAAGAATCCAGACACAATCAGAAGGACGAGCCAAAGTCGAGACGTGAAAAGGACAAGGAAAGAGAACGAGATAGGTCTAAATCAAAGTCGAATGGTCCGCAACCAACACCTCAACAGATACAGAATATCCCTCCTTTGTTGGGTCAACCGATTCCCCAACCAGCAAATATGCCTCAGAAACCTTTCGATAGAAACGCAAGTCGTCAGAAACTAGCTCCAAGATTCCAGAAGCAGAAACTCGCGAAGCAACAACAACAACTTGGAAGTGATAACGAGAGCAAGTCTAACAATTTCGGAGGTTATATGAAGGACTCTTCAGGTGGTCCAGCGCCACCTCCTTCTGTAAATGCCTGGGATAAACCTTTCACAAGTCAATTAAGATCCAACTCGCCTTCCAGTGTTCCAGCTGATATTCAGTTGATGTCTGGTTTGACTGCGCAGAATGATCATTCTCACGAGAATAACGAGCAGACGAATTCGGGTGGAAGCAGCCAGAGGAACTCACCGAACTGCGAAAAGGCTGGAAAGATTGGAAAGGATGTTGAAAAGAATGTTTCTGATGCTTCGTCGCCTCCTGTTCAAACTTTGATTTTTGAAAATACGAATTATTCAAAGACGACGAAAACTGGCTCTTCTGATCTGGCTATGAAGTCTAAGTATTCGAATCATTTGAAGACTCAGAGGTTGGATAAGAGGGATTTGGAAGAAGATGGAAGCCAGATTCAGCAGCATCAGCAACAAGCTTTGTCGGCAGCCTTTTCTAGCAAACCAGGGGATATTATGAAGGAGAAGAATCAGGAACCAATTCAGATGCCTTTGTCTTTTAACAAGAGCGAGGATAATGCAGATATGAAGCTGGACTTCACATTTGATTCGGATCTCTCGCAACTGACAGAAGACAAGAGCAAGAGTTTGGGAATGCCAAGGTCGATGCATTTGACTGGAGGTCAAAGTAGTTCCACAGCTGAGTTAAACAAGAAGATTGCTTCAGTGAAGAAGGTTTGGGAAAACGCACCTGCGATGCCCACGGTTGTTGAACATGAGGATGGAAGCGTTGTTAACACTGCCAATAGTTTTCCCCAGGCATTTGAGAGCAATGACGATGACAGCTATAGTCCTCATCCACAATATAATCAGAGCAATATGAAGAATGAGATTGCTACCTCTACGAATGTTTGCAAGGTGAGGATTTTTGAGGTTTTGTTTTAACACTGCATGTGAAATACTATTACATCACTAAAAATTGTCGTGTTTGTAGAGAGATTTTAGGGTGTTTTCACGATTTCATAAGTAGTAAAGCACAACATGAAAGGCTTATTTTAATTTTATTTTGCTTACAAAAACTAAGGGAGTAACTTCCTAATTTAAAAAATTCAAAATTTTCTCTATAAAAAGAAGTTCGCCTCTGTTTCAGAAACGAAAGTTCCTCGTATAGTAAGTAACAATTTCGCGTAGTTTTAAGTTAGAAATCTGCTTTTCTACTTATCTCATTTTTCTTTAACAATAGTTGTTCTTGATCGCTTCTAAAAGATTGATTTTAAAACTCTTATTAATAAAATTGTGATAGAAATGCGGCAGTTGATTAGTGATGTACATAGTGAACCAATAACCGTGTCCCCTGTGGGAAAATTCTGACTCTTTGCCTGATGCGCAGCTGGTTCCCCCGCAGGTGAAGCCGCAGCAACAATCCTCCGGTGGTAGTGTTGCTCAAACTGGTTCCTCTGTACCGGGACCTAGTCCCATTGGACCCGGACAAAGTCCCATTGGACATCCTCCCGTCAGCCTCCAAGGCCCACTCAGTCCTCCGCCCTTCAATTCCACAGGACAACCGTCTCATATTAATTATCAGGTCAGTAATCTCTTAATTTATCTGCTTTATTATTTTCAATTAAATAGGCACTCGACACAAAAAGTATTTTAAAATTCACTTTTTCTTTACAATGAAAAAAGATAGAATCAATCTCTTTAAGAGTCATATCTATGAGATCTGATCATAAAAGGCAATAAATTAACAGAAAATATAAAATTGGTGTTGCAGGAATTCCCTCAGTATCCGGGATCCCAGGCAGCGCAGTACGGAAGCATGTCTGCTATTCCGTCGCCGCCCGCGATGCTCTATAATACCGGATCAGGTCAACTTCCCGCCCAGGCTGGTGGACTCTACGGTGCATTCCAGTTGGACCAGAGCCGGTCTCCGTTCACGCAATACCCTCCGTACGCACCGTCCTTGCAAAACTCTTTCAATCAGCAGAACGTTTATTTGCAACAAGCACCTCCTCCTCACGCACCAAATGCACCAGCTCCCGATATGTACCAGAGCAACCTCTCTCAGTACCGAATCACAGCAGCTGCAGCTCCTCCATTTGGTCAAAACCAACAACTGAGTAACAATCCGAATACAGTTCTAATCAGCTCCTCGTCCAATTCTTTGATGTCAGCGAGCGTGAAGCCATCCTCGCAATCGATTGGTGCGATCGGAACAAAAGCTACTCATTTCCAAGCGCCCTCAGCGCCACAGCCGAACCAATTGGCTTACATTCCATATGATCCGAACCAAGTCTTGGGAGTCAGTGGAAGCTACATGGGAAATTCTCAACTTGTTCAAAGACCAGGACCCAATGTTCAACCTTCAGCGAATAGCTATTATAGCGCAACTTCCGCTGACGTGTTTCCCGGATCCCAGACGGGATTTTATCAACCTGGCGGAGCTGCTCAACAGACAGGAACGCACTACGGCCTACAGGGGTTTGGGCAACATAGTCAGAGTCTAGCGACAGGAAATGCTCAGCCTGTTGGTCTCCAGAATTTCAGTTCGCAATTTCTATCTGGTTCCGGCCTCCAGATTGCGGCCCAACAGTATAGAAATCCAACTGGAGGATTACCTGGTCCCGCTAATGCGGCTGCGACTTTTCTGAGCAAGCATCAGCAACAGGAACAACCAAGGCAGCTGAAAAGCCCCTCTGGAAATCAGCAGGATGTGCTGACTTCTGTTTTTGGATCGAGTGAGTTTTGATTGATTTATTAGAGATGGATTGTTTATTTGAAGAAGTGGTTTGAATAAGTTTTTCATTTTTATGTACTATCATTTAGGTGAGAAAGACTTTTCTCGAATCTGGAAAATAAATTCTTTTTGAAATTAATGATTTTGAGGGTTTTGGATTTGAATACATTGGTAATTTAAGGTAAACGTCCCAGTAATCGTGACCTTAGTCCCAGTAATTGTGATGCCCCTTTTATTACTTTTTTATTATTATTTTTTGCTCTTTATATTTTAAAATGCTTAAACTCAATGGGTTTTTGTCATTAAATGTGTTTTTCAAAATATTCTCTTATAATCTATTCAAGTTATAACCTATTTTAACGATTATTGGGTCCTACACGATTACTGGGACATCTATCTTAAAGGCTGACAGTTCCAAATGCTGTTAACATTTTGAATGTTTTTAAAATTAAATTCGATTCTAATTCAGAAGCTTTTGAATATACGTATGCATTTTTATTTCAATGAATTCAAATTTTAAATCTGTCGACATTTCTTATAATTTTTATTTTTATACGATATAATTATGTTTTAATCCCATTGTGTTCTGATTGATACATTTTTTCGAATCCTTTAAAATTTGAATGACTTTCGAATCAGATTTTTTCCTTTTTTAGTTTCTTAGGTTGTGTTTCAAGTTTCAAGTTTTAATGTTTTTGAATATTAATACTAGAAAGGTTTTATTTTGAAAACAAGTGAATGTTCATTCATTTTCAGTTTTTAAATATTCAAACTTAGATTCTTATAATTTCAAATTTGGCCACTTTCCGTTTTAAATTCAAGTTTTCAAGTCTTGTTCATTTTCATACAATGTTTTTTTTACTCTTATTATAATCGTATCTTTATCACTTCTAGCGCCCCAAATTCCATCTCCAAAGTCAAGAAAGCAACAAGCTCCTTCTCAACAACCGCAGCCAAGTCCAACACAACATCACAAATACCAACAATATCAGGGCGTCAGTCAGTCTGCTCTGGTAAGCAGCTACACTAACTATGTATGTACCACTTCAATTAATTCCTTATTCTTTTAAGCACATCTCATATACAGAGATTGCATTTCAAGTGTCTCTTGAAACGTAATCCTCTCTCGTTACGTAATTATTTCATTTATATTTGCATGATACTATCAACACAAAGTACATTGACTAACTTCCTTGATAGATTTATTAATCCATCCCTTAAATATATAATCGTCTAATCGTAAAACTCACTGTGCAATATCTATGCTAACAATTTTTCTTATTAACACGAAATTGCCAATCTGCATGCACTATAAACCTTTTTTATGACAAATTACTTATTATAATTTTTAATTTAAATTGATAAGGCAATTATGAATTTAAAAAAAAAATGTGAAAAAGTAATTTAGAGTAAATTTTTGTTTAATGAAGGAACAAATTTAGTAATAAACTAACAATCAAAATGATTCTATATTAAGGAGTTTTTGAGAAGATATAGAAGGCATTTTGCTTACAAATGAATTTCTTTTCTGTTTTTGAAAAAAGCTTTTACAACAGAACGTACGTGGAATGGGAATGCCACCTCGTGCAGGTATTCAACCTTCCCAGCAAAGATATCCACCGCCAATTCAGAGGCCTGTGGTTCCCTTTCCACCTGGAGCCAACAATCCCTCACAGCAGCAACAAAATTGCTTGCCTGCTCAGCAACAGCAACAACAGCAACAACAATCTCAAATGAATCGACATAGACCTAATTTGCACCAGCAGCAACAGCAACAACGTAACATGAAGATGCAACAGCAATATTATTCTGGACAAGGTTAGTATGTACCTTTTTTTGCTTTTACAAGTTTATCTCCTGAAAAAGTTTTTAATTATTTGGAGTAATCTTCTATTGTTACGAAGGAGTCTAGCAATTCGAATAAATTTATCTATCTAGCTATGATTTAAAATACGATAAAAAGTATTTATTTAATACCCTACAACCGTTTCTTTTTTTTTTTTTTTTTAAATTTTAGTGACTGAGTGATTAATTAATCTCTTGTAAATATGTAATATTCTTGTTCGGACGCTAGATACTTTCTTTATAAAATACATTTTTAAACTTTGAAACCGTCTCCAATCCTCTTAAATAAGTTTCAACTCGATAAACTAAATTTTAACACAAATTAATTTTCTACAGGTAACGTCAAAATGGATTCTGCCGATAAGGTCGACACGCACAGCGAAAAAATCGTAGAAAGCAGTGCAGGGAATCAATCCGGCGGCAACAAATCCGCTGTGAATCAACAAGACGTCGAAAACAAGGAGGAAGTAAATCAGCAGAACGAATAAGCCTCCACCAGATCCCAAATTATTGAGCAAAATTTCAATTTGCTCTCTGAAAGAAATGGACTCTCTGGCTATTAGCAAAAACACTTGAAAAAAGTTGTTTCTGCTCATCTGAAATATTCGCTGCGTGACTTGCGTGGCCTGCTTCGCTCACTTCTCCCACAAGCCTCTAATATTTCTCGAAGAAAGCAAAGAAATCCACGCTGACAGACTTTAGTGCGAATCTGCGCAAAAAGCTTTCTTATTTCTTTACGCAGATTCTCTGCATATACTTCGGGCCAATTGTTTCCCCCCTCCCCCCCCAAAAAAAAGCGAGCATAATCTTTTTCCTGAATGCGAATCCAGATTACGATCCTAGATTTCCCGGAATGAGATCTTTAGGCAAAAGAAAGTGCAAGTTTACTCTCACATATCGCCGACGACTGAATTAAGTGCTGAGAAGCGATTTCACTCTCAACCGGAATCATTTGGACAAAATGCAAGGCGAACTCTTTTTATTAACGTGCTCGACGACTAGTGATGAATCGCCGGCGCCTTTTTTTCTAACGCCAGCGAGCTTTTTACACACCGTCGTCACAGTGTAAAGTGAAGATGGGAACGGAAAGACTGTCATCCGTGCCTCCGAGTGCGGTAGAAGAGATACATGCAAGAATTAATACAAAAATTCGAGCGGCTGAAACCGTCTACTGATTTCCCATTTTAACGTGGCAGATGTTCTAGTATCGTTTGGCAATTCGCAGCGACTCTGACTTTGTTACTCACGCGCTTATCAATAGCTCGTATCGTAGAGCGAGAGGAGACTAAACTTAGTAATAAAAAGATGCTCCGTTAAAAAAAAAACTACGAAGGAATAATTCTTTACTGCCACTGGAAGAAACCTCTGAAGTCGAGAGGATAAATTTTCTTCACACTCGGACGCGTCTTTCTCTCAACTTTATAATTCGATGAGAGTGACGAGAAAAGGAGAAGAAACAAAAAGGAGACCCGTTGACGGGCTGCTGCACAAAAGGCACGAGACGTTTTCTGAAAAACGATCTTTCTAGAAGCGAAGAATTCTTTTCGATATTGCTATTATAATTTTCCTAATTTTATTATATGTTTGCACGTGTACACTGGGCATGCTCCGTAAGTCGAATGAAAGTAAGAAGTAGAGGAAATTGAGTATGTAAGGTACATTAAAGTATAATTATCGAGGGTATTAAAGAATGAAGAAAACAATGTTCGATCGCGTCTACTGCTTCGATGCGGTATTTTTAAATTGTGTCCGCGGCACAAGGGAAGCGGTGCGGGGGTCTGTCGTCCAATTATCGAGGGAAAAGGGTGAGAATCGCGTCGTGTCTGCCAGGAAAAATAGAAGAAAGACGAGAAATTCCCTCATGATCTTTTACTTTTGTCAGTTTCGAAAATGCAATCAACGACGATAGAAGCTGAGATTGATATAGTCTGAGATTGTTAGAAACTATTGCGATTGACAATACGTGATATGAACCTGTAAATATTGTTTTATTTGAAAGACTGAATTTTGTGTGGCCGTCGTTGTAACGATTTAAACAGGAGCGACCGGACAGACCCGCGAATCTAACCCAAAGTGCCTGTATTTTTATCTATCTTGTAGTTAGTAACGTGACAACAGTAACTTATACATTTACCTGCTACGTTATAATAAATAAAGGGAAACATAACGTTACTTTCTCGTGATACTGAAAAAAATATCCAGACTGTTCATTCGATGCAGACGGCGAATCGCTCCACAAATTCCGACGAATTATGAACTTCCTTCTGTCACCGCTTCTTTTTTTTAGAGACTCGGTCTTATTTAATTGACTCTTTTCATTTTGGAAAGTATTGGCCTTCTCTCCAGGATTTTAGAAAGCCAATGTTGTACACGGTTACTTATGTTTGTATATTCAAGATTTACGTTTTACTCGCTTGTGCGTTTTGCAGAAGAGAACAGTTCTTTATCTAAGAAATGGCATCGAATATTTCGACGTAACGAATTCGTCGTGGTTCTAATTGAGAGCACGGGCGCTTTTTACATAAAAAAAAAAAGAAGAGAATTTTGTATTATCCGATCCAGGCGTTTCGATAGTCAGCCTGGAGAGGGAAATTCCCGTTTATATTATAGAAATGCATTTTTACCTGCAAGTCATAACTCCAGCGAAGAAATTTCTCCTGAAAAATTATTAAGCAAAAACGAAGAATCGGGAGAGATTTCTTTTTTAGAGGAAAGGTTTTTTTTTTTTCTAAGAAAAAATGGTGACAAAGGATTTTGTGATAAAGTTTCAACGACGGGTTCGCTTGTTTCTATTTCGAGAACAATGTCAAAGTGTAAGGTCGTCCTTTTTTAACAAATGAATTTGAAACTACGCCACAGAACTTTTGCCTTCCTTTATAACTGGCAGATTAGAATGAGGTTTTTGAAAAATCGAGAGTGGATTTTTGAGAGTCTGAAAATTGTTTAACGTACGAAGGAAGATTTAAACTAGCCTTTAATTTGATGCTACTGTAAACATAAAGCGTAATTTGTGAAATACTTTCATACGTAACAGCGTATCGATTGCTTTCTAAGTCAATCGGGATGGTGAGAATTTTTTGAATTTTTGCCAGGCCCTGAACTCCGTAAATAATTGTACATACACAGCCTCGCATAAACATGAGAAATCATCGAAATTGTTAAATTAATTGCGTAGATTCGAAAAATTCGTTTAATACACGTACACTTTCCTTTTTTTTAAATAATATTTTTGTTTCTTTTAAATTAAACTCAAGTTAGGTACATTGTTCTTCAACGAGATGATAAACGGAAGGTCACTAGTATAATAATTATGGGTTGTTAGGAAATTGTTATTCGAACACGCCAGTAGATATACACGTGGAATCTTGTAATTCTTAAGCTCAAGATTAAAAAGTAAGAGATCGCGCCAATTATACCGCCGACACGTCGTGATCTGATTAAAAAAAAAACTAAATCGTATGACATAAAAAAAAAAAAAAAACTATGAGACAATTTCACAAATCACATAAACATTACGCTTGTGGTGTAATTATTGTCTTTAGCTGCAATTGTAAATTAAAAAGAGTTGCAGTCGGAAGCGAGTGACTCTTACTCTGAGTGCTTGGTTTTGATTACAACTTGACCTTGAAAAGAAAAGGACTTTTTTTTCTAACAAATATTCCCTTCCTACTTTTATTAACTCTTAGATTTGGAAGTATCAATAAATTATTTTATTTTATTCATTTTAATCAGAATTTTAGTTACTTTATGTACTTCCTTTTTGTGATTTTTGAAAAGGTGTTTTAGTTCATTTTAGCGTAAGATTCAAATTCGTTTTCTATTGATAAGTTCCTTATCATTAAATAAGTTGTTTTAATTCAATGAGGGAAAGAACAAAAAGGTAAGTACATATAATGCTTTATGCAAAATTAAAGAGAAAGAAACGTAATTTTTTATAATTCCACTGTTACGATGGATTTTATAAATTCTTAATAACTCTTTACTTTAGTATAAATTTATATATTTAAAAAGTTATTTACAAAAAAAAGGGGAATATAATTTTCTTATAATTTAAATTACATGCAAATAAAATTTGAAAATTCGCGCTCAACTTTTTCTATGTGAAGTTGCCTTCTAATCGATAAAGCAGAAATCGATTTTCCCTTTATAGACGTCACGTGAAGTTGTTTCCGGGTGTTTTGTGACAGTAGAACATAAAAATGTTATTTATTTTTTGAAATAACATATAAGCCGGCCCATTTTTGATTTATTTAAAAGGAAAATTCATGGGGACCGGTCCAAGTGCCCTAAAAGGGCTCGAAGTTGAAGAAAAAGCAGTGGAAATAACCGATTTTTGGACACATCACAGTGCTAATATTGACGGTTCCAACCCCGAAAGTTTATCAGTTTTTATTAGCGAACCTTCTTTACATTCCACTGCAAGTTTTGGAAAACCTTCACCTTTAGAAAAAAATGCTAAGGTATCTTTTCCTATCTACATCCTTATTTTTTTACTAAAATATTCGTTTCCAGATTGTCTGAATTTTACACTCGCGTGTGTAAAATGTGCTCTCTTATAGATTTCTTACAACGTATTGTTCAATTTAATTAGTTTAATTTTTGACCCATTTAATGTTTTATTACTTTAAAATTCATTTTCTAGATTTGATGCGATTTTGATTTGCTTGATATGTTGTCTTTCAAAATTATTAAAATAAATTCCAATTTTTTTGCTTTCTTTCATTAATAGAAATTTTTTTATCTCTTTTAGAATTTGATGCTGCATCGGCATCCCTGCATCCTAAAATACGTTTCTTCTTGGTCCAAGGGTAGTAAATTTTTCCTCGCGACAGAGGAAGTAAAGCCGCTTGTGCAAGTAATTGGAGAACAAACAACTCTTCAAATTTGTATCGGCTTACACAGTGTTCTTCGTGCCTTGCTGTTTCTACATGAAAAAGCTTCAGCATCGCATAACAATATTTCTAGTAGTGCCATATATGTAACAGGTGATGGATGTTGGAAGCTAGGAGGCTTGGAATATCTCTGTCGATTCACAGAATTGACTCCCGCTTACTTTAGGAAAATTAAAACTTATCGTTATGAAAAAGCCATTTCTCCAGAAGAAGAGGAATCTATGGCTAGTATTTCTACTGAACCCACGGCCATCGATCGATATGCTTTTGGAGTTTTAGCCGAAGATGTTTTAAGATTGAAGAACGCTGGTAAATAAATACATTTCAAACTTCAACACGTTTTTGATATTTAGATTTAGTTTAATATTCAATATTTGTTTTTGTTTCAGACGACGTACCAGGATTAACAGACTTCAAGGACTTTTGCAAACAGCGATTAAAAACGACCGATTCTTCTATGATCGCTTCATTATCTTCTTTACTTAATCATCCATTTTTCTCTCACGACTTTATGAAAATTCATGCTTTTTTGACAGAGTTGCCATTGAAAAGCGAAACTGAGAAAGAAGAATTCTTCTTGTAAGAGAATTTATTCTATCGTTATTTTATTTTTTAGGTACTTAATTTATTTAGATACTTAAAGGCTACTTCATTTTACAGAAATGTAGTGCAAAAACTTGAAAGTTTCCCTGAGAAGATTGTAGCTGAACAGTTGGGAAAATTACTGTTATCGAGATTAGTTTTATTAGACCGAACAGCTCAGGCGAAGCTTTTACCTTCTGTGTTGAAGCCGAAAAATGAGCAGTGTAAGATTTCTTAATTTTTACGGATTTAATTCTTTTTATATTAATTCTAAGCTTTTTTCATAATACTCTATTTTTTTCAGCTAATGAAGACCTAGGACTCTTTACAGTGCCAACTTTTAAAGTCTACTTAATACCAAAGCTGCTGCAAATGTTCTGCGTTCGCGATGCATCAATTCGATTACTGCTCCTCTCGCACTTAAATTCCTTCGTTCACGTTTTCGAAAAAGAAGAATTAAAGTCTCGAGTCCTGCCAGAACTTCTTGTCGGAATTAAAGACAATGACGACTACTTAGTTAGCACAACTTTGCGAGCACTCGCAGATCTCATTCTGATCTTGGGCGCAGCGACTGTTATTGGTGGAAACAGAGGAAAGCTTTTCACGGACGGACGTCCTAAGAAATTGCAGAAGCTCAAAAAGTCAAATTTAAATAGCACTCCGGATGTAAATAGAATTGCAGATAGGTCAATGTTTTCTTTGCCGGAAAGACCGTCGCCCGATGGCGGAGAAGACAGAGAAGAATTAAATTTTTCCTACGCTGAAGAGGAAAACTGGTCCGATTGGGAAGCTCAGGAGGTTGAAGTCAAGAAAGTTAATGAAATTGAAGGTCTGGAGCCTGTGATAAATGGAACGATAGAGGAAAATTCAAAGCCATTGAATTCAGTTCTTCGATCCGATCTAGTGAATTCTTTAAATCCACATTCTGTACAGGAAGTTTTAGTTAGTAAAACTGTTGATAAAACTAAATACTCGAAAAAACCTATCATCTCCGATATTTCGGAACTCGACATCAAACACTCGAAATCAATGAATCACAATAAGGATGAATTTGATTTTTTTACTGATATGGAGCCCGTTATACAAAGACCTCAGGTTCTACACGTAGAAGAAGTTACACAGACTAAAAATATTTTCGATGTTAATTTGACGAATCAGGCTGCAGAAACGGACGGAGATAATGGTTGGGGGGAGGATTTAAATGATTGGGACATTGATGATAACCCGGAATTGAAGAAATAGGATTTATTGCTTAGCAAATTTTCAGTCATGTACATATACGTAAGATAAACTCATATATATATGTTTTTTTAATACAATTATTAGTTAAAGATAATGGCAATTTTGTTTCATCCATCTATGTTAGATGTAAATAACCTCTGGGTGTTTCTTGATTTCTGTGTGGTTATATTTCGATCTATTATTGTTTTGGAGTTAAACTTCTAAAAGACTTATTTGATAAAGCTAAGTATATTTTTTGTATAGAGCTGTGAATCAGTGTGGTAGACGGACAAATTAGAAATTTAGTCCGCGAAGCTTATGGAACTTTTAAATATAATATATTGTAAATAAAATTTGAACGTTTTTCAGAAAATAGGTATTTCTTTTTTTGTGTGAGCTCATTGATTATATATATTTCAATAAATAAGTAATTACAAGGTATCGAACATTAGTGAATCAACTTCGATATTTAAATTTCGCGCTGAATTCAAACCGGACAGACTTTCTCTCCTCATTGGTTAATTCCGAAATCACGTGTTTGCTTTCTCACCAATGACTGCTTTCTTTACCGGAACAGGAATTTACGTAGCTGCGCATGCGTCTTGTATGGTGATGTAAAAAAATTCTTTTTCTTGTGGAACCGCGAGCTGACGGTATCCGCTTGTCCCGTCTTTGAATATTTTTCAAGATGGTAAGTTCATATAATTATAAAATAATTGTCAAAACACGATCTTTTAATTTCTCTTATTCGATACGAAACACTTTTCATTAACTGGGTAAACGGATGTATAAGATTAAAACCGATTTTAACCTACGTCTTGAATGTCACCGCACACTGCATGCTATAAGTCAAACTTATTTTGTGTTGTTTCTTTGATTATTGATCACTTGCGGTTGTAATTTTCGAAACATCACTAGTTTTCTTTTTCGTTTTTGATTTCGGTTCCATTTTCTTGCTCAATTTTGAATACTTTTGAAAAAAAATTTTTTGAGGTTAGCTCCGAAAACTAACCTGGATCCATTTTCTCACATATGCGGAATAAATGTGTTAAGTGGATTGATTAGTGCTAGTTTCTTTTTTATTTCAAGTTGAAACCCGAAAGTTTTTATTTTGCATCAAAAAAGAGATTTACAAATTATATTTTGCAATTTTTGAAGTAGTTTTCATTTATGAAAAATTTAGAGTTATCTTTTTTAGTGAAGTGTGTTAATTTTTGTTTAAACAATCTTTCATATGTAATTTATAATATTTATAACTGAAAAGTGTTAATTTTTAATCTAGACTTATTTGTAAATTTAAAATTAAAATCGTAAAACGATCTTTTTTGCATCCACCAGAATAGAAATTTTGCGTTATTATGGGATAAGTCATTATAAAGTTCGTGTTATTGTTTCGTTTTTTAAAAAAGAAATTTCACCAAAATGATGAGACACTCAGCTCGCTTTGATACATAACTGAAGAAAAACCTTTTGTTCCCTAATATATCAAACTCTGAACGGTGAAAAATAAACATGTGTTTTCTTGTTTAAACTATTTACTGCTTTCTAAAATGTAGTTTATTTTTGTTCACAGGGGTTTGTAAAGGTAGTAAAGAACAAGCAGTACTTCAAGCGGTACCAAGTTAAGTTCAAGAGGCGTCGTGAAGGTAAAACCGATTACTATGCTCGCAAAAGGTTGACCACCCAGGATAAGAACAAATACAATACTCCTAAATACAGGTTGATTGTTCGGCTCTCAAATAAGGACATCACTTGCCAGGTAAAAAAGAAATCTTCATTCTTTTTTATCTTTTTGTCTATTCCAACCTTTAGATTGCTTTATTTATTATTTTCTAGAACACAACATTAAATTTCACGATCTAATATTTTTCTATTCAAATCTCTAATCTAAATTATTTAACCTTCCCTACACAGCCCAATTTGTATTTTTATCCAGGTGGCATATTCCAGAATTGAGGGAGACAAAATTGTCTGTGCTGCTTACAGCCACGAACTCCCGAATTATGGAGTTAAAGTAGGACTTACAAACTACGCATCTGCCTACTGCACAGGACTTCTGTTAGCCAGAAGAGTAAGTCATTACTTTTATTTATTTAAAGTATATTAAAAATGATAAAACTTGCACCAAATGATGAGTCACTCAGCTCGCTTTGATACATATATGAAGAAAAAATCCTTGTTCCCTAATATATCAAATTCTGAATGGTGATAAATAATTATAGAAATTTCTTATCAATGTGAAATGAGAATGATATTAATTTTTTGAAATGTTAATTTACAGCTCCTGAAAAAATTAGGATTGGACACCTTGTACAAAGGTAACTCCGAAATCAACGGCGACGAATATAATGTGGAAGAATTAGACGAAGGTCCTGGAGCATTTAGGTGTTATCTGGACACTGGTCTCATGAGAACCACAACTGGTGCTCGTGTTTTCGGTGCCATGAAAGGCGCCGTTGATGGAGGATTGAACATCCCCCACAGGTTTGTTGAAAATTAAATCATTTTTTTATGAGGAAAATTTGAAAATTAGGTTTCAATTGTTTTTAGTTTAATTTTATGATGAATTACGACACATGCGCGTCATCTGAGCCACAATGATACCAGTCCCTCTTTTTGTGTTTTACAATTATTGGGTTCTGCTTCATATCGGCATTTCAAGATTATAAAGTGTCTCTGATATTCCACCTTATATTATAAAGTATTTTTGTTTTTGTGTATGGAAACATTAATAAAATTATTCTTGCTTTTTCAGTACTAAGAGATTCCCCGGCTACGACAACGAAGCCAAATCTTTCAATGCCGACGTCCACCGACAACATATTTTCGCACAACACGTTGCGAATTACATGCGGACTTTGGAAGAAGAGGATGATGACGCGTTCAAACGCCAATTCTCCAAATACATCCATCACGGAATCACTGCCGACAGTGTAAGTCCTTCAATACTCTTCCCATTTAAAAAATGTTTAAACTAAGGTGCAAAAAGAACTGTCCTATCAAATTACCGCAAGAATTTAAATATTGTTGTGGTGTCGCAATTGGACTAAAGAAATTTAGCGATCGATCAATATAATTAAATTTCAGATTTGATATTTACTTGATCGGTTGTTACAGTTTAGTCTAAAATTATGCATATTATCGAGTCTTAGATTAGAGATTAGACGATAATTTAAGAATTTTGTTTTTAATTTAAATTTTTGTTTTTGCAGATTGAGGGAATCTACAAAAAGGCGCATGAACTAATTCGTGCAAATCCGGAACATAAGAAGGTGAAGAGAGACACCCCACCAATTAAGAAGCGGTGGAACCGTGCAAAACTAAAGCTTTCCGAGAGGAAGAACCGCGTCAGTCAAAAGAAGGCGTCTTTCATCAAAAAACTCCAGGAAAGGGAAGATTAATGAGTTTATGTACTTTCTTCTACAACTTAACAGATTTTTACCCCTGGAGGATTTTCGTTATGTTGTCTACTTTTTGAGAGTACAATAAACATCATTGAACATTATTACTTTTAAAGTAATATAATACATTTTTAATTTTTAAATTTCAACGACTTAATCATTTTAATGATAAGGATTTTTTTAAGAATTTCGAGAAAATCGATTAACAATTGTTTCTTTATATATGTATATATATATTTCCAACTTCAAGTTTTAAGTGGCTCTAGTCTTCAAACCTAAAATAAACTGAAAAACAGTAAGTATGTTATTTAAAAATTAATAGAAATTAAAGAAAAAACAAATATGTTAAGATCGAAGTCCAGGTCGTCAACTTTACGCGCATTAATAGACGTTCCTTCTCAAGAGTTAATCCAAACTTGCAATGAAGGCTCGAAAGAAGTCTGGGAAGTTAAAGAAGTTCCTCTCAATTTTGGTAAACTAAAAAAGTAGTAGCAGATTTAAACATTAATTAATTAAATTTTTATCAAGTTTAGAACGATAATTTCAGAAGGTTTCTCGAAACCCTCTTCAGCAATTGAAAGGTTGCTTTCGAAAAGGAGAAGAGAGCACGAAAATGTGTTAAAGAATACAAAAGATTCGATTTTTATAATTTGTGAAGAATGCAACCAACATTTACAGAACTTACGTAAATGTTTGAACATGAAAATTCAAAACGTTCAGCAAACAATTCAAGAAAAGCAGAATCAATTTTTAGATAAGAATGTAATATTAAATCTTTTGAATGAAAATTATAAATTCTTTTAATTCGATTCGAAATATTTTTCTGTGATTGAAAGTTTTCAGACATAACAAACGAGGAGCTTTCGATGATCTGGGATTTCGTAAACAACTTGGTGGAAAAAGAAAAATCAGGTTTTGATAAAAACTTTAAAGAAAGTGTTGAACAAGTGCAGAAAAATCGTCGGGAACGTTCAAAATTTCTTTTTGAAGATTCTTTAAAGACTATGAAGAAAATTTCTTACTTGCTTCCTCGTGACGTAGAAATTTTGATAGAAAATGAAATTTCGGTACAGATTTTTTCTTCTATAATTTATGCTCTTTATAAACTTGAATTGATAATTTTTTTCTTCAAGAATTATAATATAATGGTTCTGGAAAGTCACAAAGCTTATGAATGCTTGCATTTGGAAATTAGCCTCCTATTCAATACTTTTCTTTTGAACTTTGAAAATTGGATGGAAGGTATAAAAATAACAAGAAAAGAGGCTTGCAGATTAAAAAACTTGAAAATGCTCAAGTAATTAATATTTCAAGGCGATTAAAAATTGTACTAGCGCACTTTTAGTCAAGGAAATTTGAATTACAATTAATTTAATTTGGCAGAGCAAAAACAGAGATTTTAAAATGTGCAGAAA
Source organism: Synergus magnus (assembly GCA_032275165.1). NCBI lineage: Eukaryota > Metazoa > Arthropoda > Insecta > Hymenoptera > Cynipidae > Synergus > Synergus magnus. The sequence goes on from JAUESH010000047.1 coordinate 1,503,493, forward strand.
GTTTGTTCTTAAATAACGATAATGGCAAGATTGCATTTTCTATTTTGAGGATCAAGGAGAATTTAATCTCTGATTTATTATCTCACTGGAAAATTGTTGTCCCTTTGTCAAGAGAAATTCTCGAAGAACAGTTTTCAGAGATAGAGGAAAATATTTTGATACTTGGTAAGTTGATTCTTAAATAAAAATACAATTTTCGTAGTATTCAATTTATTAAAATAATAAAAGTGAATTGAACGTTTCAGAAAAAGATAAAGCATCTTTTCTTGAAACATACTACCTTATTTTGAAAGGAGCATTAGATGAATTTTGTTCTGAAATTCAAAATTTTAATGAAATGTATAAAGGTAGTATAACAGAAGAAGATGATGAATTAATAAATAGAATGATAGAGAATATAAAGAATGAATATGAAAGTGTTTTATCTACATTAGAGGTATGTGCATACAAATTAATTTAAATTTTATAGATAAATAATTTATAGAAATTATATTTATATAAAAATTTTATAGAAAATAATTCAGTGTATTTTTTTTAGAAAGAGTGGAAGGATATTATACTAAAATTGAAAGAAACTGTGGTGGAAACTTTCGGGTTTTTGCATAAATTTGCTTTACTCTGGGAGAAGGAACTGTCTCAAATTGCAGAATTGCAAAATAAAATTTTGCATTCAGTAGAAAGTACAACACATAAAAATAATAAAGCAAATCAAAGTTTTGATTCAAAGCTGAAGACTGAAATGAGAAATATAAGACAAGGAATTAATGAAGAAACTTTGAAAAAACAGCTTAATCAAATAAATACGTATCTAAATCGTTTCGAAGAAAAGTAGCTATATAGAAAATTTTATACAATTCTTTTGAATTATTTTTTATTTCTATTTACTTTTTATTTTTGTTATAGATTAAAATCTAATTTTCAAGAAGAATTGAAAATTATAGAAAAATATGATGAATCGATGAATCGTGAAATGTCTGAATTAGAAAATAAAATCAATATATTACTTCAAATCAATAGTCCAGAAAAAAATATAATTCAGCCTGTTAATAATTATTTTGAAAAAGTGGAAGGTGAAGAAAGTATTGTTTTGAGTCAAATTTGTTTATTTGGGAAAGAAATTACTTCCGTTCTTCAGTGGAAATCTAAGTGAGTTTCAAGATCATTTTAAGAAAATAAAGTATTTGAAAATATTGAAAGTTGATTTGTTAAATAATATTATTTTATTAAAAATAATTATTATAGTGTTGTTGAAAATATAACGTTACATCGATTGGATTTTGTTAAGAATTTGAAAAATCAGAGTGAATCATGGAAAGATGGTTTAATATCAAAATGCAAAAAGAATTTAGAAATAGAATTAGAATTACAAGATAAGAGAGGCAAAGAACTTTTAGAAATTTATGAAGTTCGAATCAAAGAAATTAAGAGCCACAATAATCGCCTTGAAGAACATAAGAAGGTATTACTTACAAATAAATAAATGAAATAATATTTTTAAATAGTTTTAAAAAATACAATTCTTTTAAATAGAGGGTCAATGAAGAAATTAAGGAGATACCTCAAAAATCAATTACTTTTTGGAAAAATTTAGAAAATGATTTCAAAAATTATGAGCAAGAAATTTCAGAAATTTCTGAACAGTGTTTAAAAGCAGAAGGAACATTAAAAATTAGATATTTACGAACAGTGGTAAGAAAATTTATATCGACGAGGATTTTCTATTTATAAATCATTATTTAATTATTTATTATATAATTAATTTTAACTTTTTAAAACTATTTTTTTACCAGATAAATAAAAAAAGACGCATTTTTGAAAGCCATGTAAAATCTGAAGCTGAAACTTTGATAACTGAGATTAAAAACACATTTTCGGGTGTCAATAACAGAAATGAAGGTTTCTTTAAAGAAATAATGTAAGACTGATAAATTTTTTAAAATTTCATTATATTTTTTGCTAATAAAATAAATTGTATTGTAGATTATTTAAGGATGATGGAAATTTTAACTTTGAAGAAGCTAAAATTATAAAGAAACAATTACAAAATTTGAAGGAATCGATTAAAAAATCTGAATCTCAAACTCTGACAAATTTCGAAACAACATTAACTGAAATTCTATCAAAAATTGACAAAAGTGAAACATTTACAATTGAAAAGTTAGTTTTTCTGATTAAATTAACATAAAATAAGAATTATTTACAAATTAAGCTTTTTCTGTTTATAGAATCGGGGATACGATGCAGAATCTAGAATTTATGGAATTTGTCACTAATACAGTAGACAAATGTTCCCATTCCATAGAAATAAAAATAAGAAATTTGATCAATTCAGACGAAAAACTGATACAAAATTTCAACAATCTTGTTGAAGTTTTTAATAATAAATTAATAGCTCAATTTCCAATCAAATCAATGATTAATGACTATATGAATTTATTGGAGATGATTTGCAATCAATTTAAGTATTTGGAACTACCCCTTCCAGATTTTCTAAGTTAGTTTTTGAAACATGTTTACAAATTACTATGATTCATGATTATAAATTATATTTTAATTCTGAACTTTAAATAGAGGATGAAAAAAATATATTATTCGTTTCTACTCTATCGACAGAAGAGGAAAATAATTTTTCTTCTCATATTGTGAAGATTATTTCAAATACTTTTTTAAAAATCCAGGAAAAATCTTCGGTAATCAGATGATTTTTAATTCTAATATTAAATATCTTAGACACTATTTATGTAGTTATACAAATTGTATCTTTTAAAATCAAATAATGGATTTAATATCAGGATTATTTATCCAAAATGGGAAAAAATTCTACTTCAGAATTGGAGAAAGTTCAGCAACAATTATATTCTTATTATCTAGATGCGAAAAAAGTTTGGACTCACGAAATAAAAAGTAGTTTGACAAATAAATATATTATAATTGCAAATTATAATTTGAATTATAATATATATTTATACATGTTGATTTTCAGATTTTTTCTGTCTAGTTTTAATGTATAAAAAGATGATGCAAAACTGGATTCTTACTACTATTACAGAATACAGCGATTTTACAGTACAGTCAATAATTGCTCAGAAAACTGATACCATAAAAATTGTGAATCAGATAATAAAAAAGGGATCAGAAACACGAAATAAAAATCGTCAATCTGTAAAAGTTACACATGGGTTTCCAAAAAACAGGCAAGTCTTGGAAAATCTGAACATAAAAGTACAAAATGAAGAAAAAGAGATTTATGAGAAACTGGAAAATATTTTTCACACATCTGTGGTAGATACTTTTTCTCTTGTAATTTAAATTAATTTTATATCTGTCCTCTTAAACATTTTTTCTATGGAATATTTAGGAACAGTTTAAGGAATTGTTTAATGTTTATAAAGCCGGTTTAGCAGATATTGATGAGGATATTTCAGATGTAATTGATAAACTGAAAACCGTCAATAAAATACTTGATATGAAATTTAAATTAATTAATACTGAATCAGAAAAATCAGTGTGCAGTTTGCAGAGCGAAGTGGTTTTAAGTTTCAAATATACTGAATTTCGTCAAATAAAAATACCAAAGAGTTCTTTCATTATCAAGGACTTGAAATTTGAAGAAACACGGAATGAAATTTTCGACACTAAAGAAATTTTTGAGATTGAATCATCAATTGATTTATCTTCAAAAATAAAAGTTCTTTTGGAGAAATATATTGATGTAAGTCATTGATTAAAAAAATCCTAAGTCGTAAAATATTTCTAATTGGAATTAATTTCTTTTCTCGCAGAAAATTGATAAAGTTTGTTCAAAAGCTACAAAAGAATTGGAAGTGAAGATAAAGAAATTCTTGCTTGAGAGAACAGAATTTTTATCCTGGTGGCAAAAAAATATTGAGATTGTACCGGAAGTTTATAATGTAAAATATGATTCGCTTTAAACTAGAAAAATCACGGAAACATGATTTGTGAAAACAAATTTATTAATAAAATAAATTATAAACATTACTTTTTTTAGAAGTTGAATTTGATCTCAAATAACATAAAAAATAATACTCATTTATTACTCCGAAGAATTTGTTCTAAATTAAAATTACTATAAAATTTACAAAAGCATGATTGCCATACTCTTCATGTAAAATTCTTAATAATTTTGAAAAATTTGTCATTTCAGAATGTTTTTGAAAACATTTGATAGAAATTAAGCTATTAAATTTTAAAGGCTACTTGTTTATAGGAAGTGGGAATTATTCCTTTTGCGTCAAGTAAGCCAGATTGAATTTCAGAATGTGAAGGCATGTTCTTGACTCTTCCCCTGGCGACAACACTTGGTGGTGATTTTAGAAGACGGCGAGCTACTCTGTTAATGTCGCTTTTCGATACTTTGGCTGTAATAATTATTAGATATTTCAGATTAGATATTCAGATTACACTATTTTAAATTAAAAAATGAACTAACCGATTTCCTGAATGAAATGTTCCGGTGGTTGTCGAAATCCAGTGGCCAGAACTTGCCTAGCAATATCTTCGAAAACAAAAGTCCTATGTTCTAAATTCATTAAAAGCACCGACTGAAGTTGTTTTTTGGCCCTCTGAAAAATGGAAAATCGCAAATCAGAAAAATTTGATTTCCCGAAATCGAAAAAGAATTTTGCTCTTACCCCCAGCTCATTATCTGTGATGGTTCCAGCCATCGCGACTAATTCTTTTACAATCACTTCAGTCATGTCTCGAACGTGATCGACTGGGTAAGAAGCTGAAGATGCATGTATATAGAAGAGACCAGTGTCTACGTAACAATGATTATAGGCTACTGCACTATACATCCAAGTATATCTGCAAAAATAAAATTAGATCTAAGTTTAAATTTTCACCAATTCAGTTTAGAAACTGAAATTAAAAAATTAACGCAGAACCTTGAATCTAGTCTGCATAAAAATTAAAATATGTTCTTGAAAATTTAGATTAATTTTTTCACCTATTCATTACATTAGAGTAAAGTCTTGCATACATTCCTTTTCCAGGACCTCCAATACTAAAACTCCCTCCTCCACCCATCATTGTATGTAAAACGCACATTGGAATAAAATCAGAATCTTGATGAGAACAGCCTTCTAAACCTATTACAATGTGAGATAATTCTGGCAAACAACTCGATCCTGCGTGTACTGGTATATTACATTCTTCCTATTAAAAATACAATATATAATATAATATAAATAATGGAACATATTTGAAGTGATGTCTAAAATATTGTTTATATTAATTGTTTTTTTATTTATACTAATTTTAGTTTATTTTTTTTCTTTTCAGATGTAAAAAATATTGTAAACATACCAGAATGAAACCGTCTGTATATTGTGCAACAGAATTATCGACTAGATTCTCTGACACTTCTGATAGAACGAGACTTTGGTCCTCTTCCCAAATGGGCTTCTCTTCTACTAGGTATCTGCAATTTAATTCATGATTAATTTTCATATACACAAAGGTATTCTATAAATTCGATAAATGTCAATTGAATTTTTAAAAACCCTTGTATTAAAATTAATTCAATTACTTTTGAGCTGCTTCAACCAAAGCACAGTGATCAACACCGATGCCAGCAACGACCATCCTACTTGGAATGTAATGATTTTTGAGGTATGTAAATAAAATCTTTCTATCGATTTTATGTATGTTTTCCTTTGGACAACTTTGTGGGAAACCCAGTGTGTTGTCTCTGTAAGCAGCCTAAATAAAATTTGTTATCAGTTATTATGATATATGTAATATACAACAAAGGAATAATACTTTTTAAAAATATTTAATAGATACGCACTGCGTGGATCATATCTAATAAAAGTCTATCTTGATTAGGACTGGTCGACAGGGAAGCTATTTCGAATTTTATAGATTGTCTAGCTAGATTTAACTAAAAAAAATTATTATTTAGTAGGATATACTTTAAACTTTTAAATGCAATTTAGTTAATTATTTGATTACCTCCTCTTCTGTGAATTGAGGTCTTAAAATAACGTCTCCCAATACTTTGGTCACAGTATTTAAACCCTGCCGTTTTGCAGAGGCATAATAAATAAAAGTGTCTCTGGCAACATCACAAAGACAAATTCCTCCTATTTTCTCCAATGAGAGCATTATGTGATCGTTGCTTTCAAAGTTTTTAGTTGACTGCAAATTTAATATATGTTACAAAATATTACATCATTTTTAAATAAGTAAGAATATAAAACTTCTCATTTTAAAAGACTTTAAGTAAAACTGATACTTTATTGGATGATTTAATAATATTGCAAATTGGAAACATTTAAAAATTATTCTTACATGGAATGCTAGTTTCTCGAGGAAGTGGGAAATGCCACTTGGATAAGCGACTTCATATCTAGGACCAGAATCAATCGCAACTAGAATAATTTTTATAGATTCTTTTAAACTGAAGATTACAAATTTTATAATTATAAAAAATATAATTTACTGTTGTTATAAATTATTTTACGTATATACTCAGAAATAAAGAAATCTTTTATCAAAATGTTTACCACCAATGGTGCAAAATTGTCCAAAATAATCGTGGGAGACAACTTTCAATCCATTGGATAGAATTGAAATTTTAGGCTCTCGATTTTCTATTTTGGCAGATGAATAAATGGGCGCAGGTAAATTTGGCAATGGTTTTTTCAGTTCAGGAAAAGGAGAAATCGTAGGCTTCAGAGGAATATCAGATGTTTTTGAGTTAGACGAAAATCCACATTTTCGCCAAAAATTTTGATTTCTGAATTGCGTGCAGCTGAAATCAAAATCAATTTGAATTAAATTATATTATTCATTTTTTAAAGAAATTCATTACACGGAAGACCAGCTTAATAATTAATAAACCCAATACTATATAATTGCAAGAAGATATTAATTCACTTTTTAAATATTTTCTTAAAAATTTTTAAAATATAATTATTTTATATCAACTTAACCTCAAAAATTAGAAATTGTTTTTAAAAACAGAAAATAATTAATTTGCGAGTCTTTCTTACTTGTTAATACATTATGTAGAAATTTAACTTCTTTCTAAATATTAACTTATAAAAGAAAACGATTATTATAACTTACAGATGCAAAAATACAATTTTTGAGGTTAGCTGTCAAAACGAATCGAAATTTCGTTTAAAATTGCATAAATACCTCTTTTTTATTGCCAGATTCAACGGCGCTTGTGACATTCTCAATGATATTCTAATTTTTGATGATTTTTCTTCATAACACTCACAAATTAATTACAATAACTTTTTTTTCTGTTCGCAGATTAATGTCCAAAAAATGCACATGATTTTCTGTCAAGCTGTGGAAGGTAATGTATTGCTTTTTTTTTCTTACATTAATTTTAAAAACATTTATTTTTAAAGCGAGGATTTTAATCTTTTGAAATCAAACTTTAAATTTAAGTGTCATGCCAAAGTACCCTTATTCGGAATGTTTGGAATTTTTGATCTTTTAATTGATACTACAGGCAACAGGAATCATAACAAAACATGATGCGCTATCTACATCCGGTTCATGTAGAAAGTAGAACCATTAATTAAATCAAATTAAATTCAATGACTGATGATCATTAATCTACGAATCTACCTGGCAGCCGGCTTCCCGGCTTCTCGTTGTGCAAGTGCAATGCCAGGTTGCCAAAGGAAAGTTTCTCTGTTTGCTGTACATACCAAGTGATCCCGTGAGTACATAATTTTAAGGATATAAAATGAATTCAAAAATATTTTTAAAAGTTCAAAAGGTTTCAATATATTTCTAAATATTTCAAAGAATTCCGAAGATTTCCAGTGATTGCAAAAGATTATAAAATATTTTTTAAAGTATTTTAGAAAATTGCCAGGGCTGCCACAGACTAATGTACCTCAAAAAAGTGATCAAAGTGATTAACTTAATCTAAAAAGTGACTAATTTTGAACAAAATAGTGGCTAAAAGTAACTATTCAGGGTGGCCACATGTCAGGGAAGTCAGGGAAAAGTTCGGGGAAAAAAAATTTTTTTAAGGAAGTCAGGGAAATGCGAGTAGTTGACAGGGAAAATAGAAATTGACTTTCATGCTAACTATCTTATTTTTGTCATATTACATAGATAGCATGTACAGTTTATTTAACAGATTTTAAAAACTTTCGAAAGATTTTGAAGCATTAAAAAGAATTTTACAGGACTTCATAAAATTTTAAGAGATTTTTAAGAAAGTTTAGGGAATTCAAAGAATTTTAATGAATTTTAAAGTTCCTTGTGGAATTTTAAAGGATTTTTAAAAAATTGTAAGAATTTTAAGAAATTTTGATTTTTTAA